>NKZN01001939.1:560-18133 GCA_002374485.1 Metschnikowia santaceciliae
TATTTCTTACTCCTATTTCTTACTCCTATTTCTTACTCGTATCTAGTCTGTATGTCTAGTCTGTATGTACTCTTAATCTCTCGTATCTGCAATTCTCTATGTACTCTATGTACTCCCTCTACTCCCTTTTAATACCGTGACGTATGTGCACTTATAATTGGAGAGCACTCGTATCTACACTAGTCCTGTATGTCTCTTTTCGTATTAGTTCTAGTGTATCTACTCCATTCAGAATGTATGGCTCTTATGCTCTCACTTCATAGCGGACCATCTCCTTCTTATTATAGTTCTGTATGTCTCTTATTATAGTTCTGTATGTCTCTCATTATAGTTCTGTATGTCTCTTATTATAGTTCTGTATGTCTCTCATTACCATAGTTATTACTATACTTCTGTACGTCTCTTATTTTCTCGTAATTCATTAACTCCTACTTTCTCGTATCTCGTCTTATATCTCGTATGTCATATCTTAATTGAGTCTTTCCCGATTCACTCTTCTCTAGTCCTGTATTCACACACGCTTACTCTACTCTTTATGTATGACTCTTATTCCATAGTCCTGTGGATTTCTCATTCTCTAAGCCTCTTCTCTATAGTACTGTATCCACTCTTATTCTACCGTTAAACCTATTTTTTAGTATATATCGATATACAGGGATATGTAAGTTGTACCTTACAAGACAAAAGTAATTTAGACCATGTTGAGAATGAGCAATGACTGATCATTCCAGAAAGGGAAGGCGAGCTCTCTTTAGAAATCTTTAGAAAGTGGAGAGTCTGCTATGCCTTGCTTTGTTGATTCTTGATGAAGGTTCAGCTCAAGCATAATAAATGTTGGAGAAGCTTTAGCTTCAGTGTAATACTGAAGGTTTAGTAGAGTCCCTAAACTATATAAGTTGGAACTCCTGTCCCAATCCTGTCAGGACTTGATAGTTCCTCCAAGCTGTTAGTCTTATATGTCGAACGTATTCCTTACGTCCTATAGTTTATCATGGTATGTATTGAACCTAGAATAGTTGAGGAACTCCCTGATGCTTCCAGGGGAGGAAAACCTCGCTGTATTTATATATACACTGGCGAATGCATCCCTGCATATACTTGAAACACAAGCACGTGTCATGTCACTGTTACCCGGCCGGGATACCTTACATTTCAGGATCCTTGTAAATTCGTTTCCTAACCAATCCTTGTAGAGTCGTTTCCTAACAAATCCTTGTAGAGTCGTTTCCTAACAAATTCTAGTGTTAATTATTTTTTAATCACGATATTTTCTGTGAGGTATCAAGATGTCTTCTACTCCCTGACCCCCAGAAACAACCAAACCCACCAGAAACAGCTCTCGTGTAACTCCTCAAGTATTCACATATCTTGATGAGACTATGAACTTTATGCATAGTGCTCAATATACTACACTGAACTGCACTCCTTGGTTATTGAAAGGACCACCTGATGTACCTGTAATTCAGGCACCAATGGAGACGTCTCGTCTAAATACTCTAGCACGGTATGTCTATTACTTTACTCTACCCTAGCACGGTATGTCTATTACTTTACTCTACCCTAGCACGGTATGTCTATTACTTTACTCTACTCAGTACTGTATGTCTCTTACACTCACTACTCACTCCTACTCTAGTACTGTATGTCTTAAAATCAATTTCTTTCTCTGGTCCTGCATATAATTCTACTCGTACTCTATAAAAGTGTATTTTTCGAAATCAACTCTTGATTCACTAATAGGTCAATTTTTTTGTGTTACCGGCCCGAGATACCTTGCAATTTCCTACTACTATTGAGAAATTGACTGAATATTGACTACTGAATTATATAATGGAGGGTATTATGTTTACCGTACAGAGTAAATATCTGTAGTTAATGTTGAACGTTAGCATATACCAATTGGTATATAGGAACCGTTATATAGTTGGACTGCAATAATTCTCTCAATTGCGTGGCTTGGGTAATCAGTTCTGTCATCTGTCTTATAACTCTATTGCTATGTAAAGTAGTGAGTTCGTGATCTCTGTTTCACAATTGATACCGTTCAACACTGAGCAGGATCCTTGCTTTATATAGTTAGTCGTGGGAGCTTCCAAACGGTCTCTCCTTCGTCAAACTCGCTGATCTACGTTGTCTTCTCCAAAACAATGCTCAGTGCTAGACCTGAGCTAGACCTGAGCTAGACCTGAGCTAGACCTGAGCTAGACGAAATCCCATAGAGTCTTGGCTCTACCTTTGTCTCTTCTTCAACTATACCCCAACATTGTTTCATCTGGATAGCTTGGCATGAGCATACCGTACTCGCATATGTACTGGTCTCTTAAGTTCATCAGTCCAATGTCGCGCGTTGCACTTAATGGAGCCTAAATATTGAGCTCACGTGCCCAGTTAATCGGGAACCGATGCTACTACGCCCCTTTTGGGTTCACCAACACTACTCCCGTTCGGCTACCTTCCGGCAGACTACTTAATGGCGGCCGATTCCTCTTGCTAAGGAACCTTCAACGAGTATACGATTAGGTAATAAACGTGCTTACAGGAATCTAACACATAGTACATACCTCCATAGTGCATACAAGTACATACCTCCATAGTACATACCTCCATAGTACATACCTCCATAGTACATACCTCCATAGTACATACCTCCATAGTACATACCTCCATAGTGCATACCTCCATAGTGCATACAATAGTACTATACTCTCGTGGTGTATACTCTCGTGGTGTATACTCTCGTGGTGTATACAGTCACTGTATTCATCGACTTTTGCAGGTATATGGACCGTCCAGATAGAGATATCACCAGCTTTTTATAGTAATAGAAATAACAATCATCATGGTCCCTACCTTTTATTCAGAAAATAGGGTGGTCGGTATAGGTGTTCCGCACCGTGACTAGCATTATGATTCCGCATTATGACTCCGCATTACGACTCCGCATTACGACTCCGCATTACGACTCCGCATTACGACTTACGACTCCGCATTATGATGGGAGAAGCTGTGTCAAAATAGTATACACCAACAGTCGAAGTGTTTTAGTATATATTATTATACAGGGATATGTAAGTTGTACCTTACAGGACCAAAGCCCTAATACGGGGCCCCAGCACGGCTGATAGTTGTCACCATACACCATACACCATACACCCACCACACTACCCTACCCTCTACCCTCTAAGCTCTATGTTACCCTACTCTGTACTCTCTGTTCTAGTCTCTACTCCATACACTGCTCTCTACTCCATACACTGCTCTCTACTCCATACACTATCCCCTACTGTAATCCATTTAGAGATTAAATTAGCACATCTATGGAGATTACATTAATACACACTACCAGTACTACCAATACTTTCACTACTCCCACTACCACCACCACTACCAGTACTCCGACTACTTCCCGTACCACCAGTACCAACACACTACAAGTACTCCCACTACTACCACCACTAACACCACTATACTATATGGAACGGGTATGTTAGGGTTCGTCTGGGGGTTCTGTTCGCATAAAGGGGGGCAGGTTTGCAGCCGGCTTCTGGAGTCAAACCTGGAATTTGTATTTAAACTAAACTAGGTAAAAAGACTGGCTTCTCAAATATCCCCGGGCATTTCCCGTATTTTCTGATAGACGGATAGACAGATAGACGCTAGAGATTAGACGGTAGATTGTTGTATTATGGGGTTATAAAGAGACTATAGTAGTACATTATTTAGTTTGTAAAAATAAGCATATCCTGTGGTAATAATGTGTTCGTGATTGAGACTCACAGAGCAGAGCGTAGTGGAACTCAAAACCATATAAAAATGGGATGTCAACTTTCTTATCCTGGTTATTGAGGAGGAGGAGTGGGTGATTTGTAGATCATGGGGAACCTTTGCATCTCTGGGGGTCCATCAAGTCGAGATACGAATTTGTATGTATCGGCCAGAACTGTATACATGGGTATTCCGTTGACAATCAAGTCACCTGATTTATCCTCTTCAACAAAACCTTGAAAAAGGCTTAGATCGGATGGCAGAAGAGTCGGTTTTATTGTTTCACTTGGAATTTCTTTTTTCAATGGTTCACTTAGACGTTCATGACGACATGGTTCGCCCAGACGTTCATGACGACATGGTTCGCCCAGACGTTCATGACGACATGGTTCACCCAAAGTTTGATAACGACATGGTTCAGCCAAAGTTTGATACCGAAATGGTTCAACTAGAGTTTCAGAATCTGATATGGCTGATATTTCCTCAAATGATCGAGATTTAGGATTCATTGGGGTTTCACACATGATGTTAGATTCTAATGGACTCAACCAATCTTTGTTGATGATTCCTGTTGATGATTCCTTCAGTGGCAGGGATCTGAGGTATTTATATACTTTTTGAGAGGGGATGTAAAGTGACTACAGAAAACTTTCACCAGAACAAGAATGGACATTGTTCCAGCTTATTCTATCCTGGTGACCTCTTACAATAGTGATTGACCCGGCGTTATGGAATGGTCATTGTTGGTGTAGGCTCAAATTACCTCTATGAGCTGGTCTTGCCTATAATGGATCTAACAGGGCAGAGTAGTGAGTGTAGTGAGTGTAGTGTATAGTGGAGTAGAGTGGTGTATAGTACAGTACAGTAGAGTATAGCACAGTACAGTAGAGTAGAGTAGAGTAGAGTATAGCACAGTACAGTAGTGTATAGCACAGTACAGTAGTGTATAGCACAGTACAGTAGTGTATAGCACAGTACAGTAGAGTATAGCACAGTACAGTAGTGTATAGCACAGTACAGTAGTGTATAGTAAACCCAATTATACCCTTTGTAATAATTTCCATAGACATGTCCATGTTAGATTCTTGTTGTTACTTCAGGTACTCGGTTTAGTATGTTTTTTTGGTTGATGGATCCTCTCAGAAAGAGGAATCTGAGCTACTGAAGTATTTGACAACGTCATCGCCTAGTCAACTGGTTGTATCGAGGTGCAAAGGGGGAAAACTCTCCAAGTTCCATCCTGGTCCTTCGGGTTTATCACATTCCATCCTGGTCCCTCGGGTTTATCACATTCCATCCTGGTCCCTCGGGCTTATCACATTCTCTCCTGATACCTCATACAATAATGGTAGAGAAATATCACAATAGAATGGCCATTGTTAGGATAGGATAGCGTGGGCTAAAAATACCTCAGTAGGTAGACCACTACCAGAGATGTACAATTATGAGCACTGATCCTGATAAGGTATGCAACAGCTTGGCCGGAATTGAGGGCCGCGGCCGGAATTGTCCTGCCACAAGACCTCCAAAGGTACACCAAGCAAATGATTCTCGATTCAAAAATATGGGATGTGAAGTCCGGAATTCCAGGATTCCAGCAAAATCATTTTTACACAACAAAATGCGAAAAAAAGGCCGTTTGCGTTGGGCCTTTTTCTGCTGAGGTAGCCTGGTGTACGGGTGTGCTTTGCACCCATTCAATCTCAATTCCGAGGTCGAGGTCCACACACTCCAATAAACTTCCAGTCATGTATGTGACTATGGCAGACTGCGTAATCAGAAATGGATACACTTTCCACATGTGGCTGTGCTGAAGCCTGCATATAGTATGGGTTTGATAAATTGGATATATGTTCGAAATATTCCTTGGCCTCTACTCAAGCATAATGTGACACTTTGTACGCCCCTACGATAAACCCGTACACCCCTTCTCTTCTATAATATCCTCAATTTCTTTTCCTTTTGGTTCTTTCCCTTTCGCTCATGGAGGGTTTTTCCAGACACCCAGTAACTACCGGTTGACTAGGCAACCCGATTACATAGGCCGATTATTCCCTCTGAAGAACTAGAGGCAAATGAACATAGTAAACAGAGTACTTGACGTAACCAGAATCTAACATGAGTAGTATAAGTAGTATACTGGTGTAGAGTTTAGAGTATAGAGTATAGAGTATAGAGTATACTATGGAGTATATTATAGAGTATAGAGTATACTATGGAGTATACTATGGAGTATATTATAGAGTATAGAGTATACTATAGCGTATATTATAGAGTATAGAGTATATTATAGAGTATAGAGTATATTATAGAGTATAGAGTATATTATAGAGTATAGAGTATACTATGGAGTATATTATAGAGTATAGAGTATATTATAGAGTATATTATAGAGTATAGAGTATATTTCAACGTGTTAATGGTAAGTATGAACACAGATTCAATCTTTTTAGCTCTTTTTTCTGAGTCTGTAGTATTTCATTATATTAGACATTCTCTTGCTCACGGTAAATCCAGCCTTAAGCATAGTTTTACCCTAATCACTATACTATAATGAGTATTATTCATATTTATCACCTTTCAATATGGCTTTGAGACGCTTCATGGCCATTTCTCTTGAAGAAATCATGTGTAATTTTACTTCTGACCCATACCACATTTTCTGACCCGCCTAAAATTCCACACAGATTTTAACTCAAAATATGGGCGTGTGGCGCAGTTGGTAGCGCGTTCCCTTAGCATGGGAAAGGTCTCCGGTTCAAATCCGGACTCGTCCATTTTTTTTCTCAATTTTGCTCCAATATGATTCTAAAGCTACCTGACCACTTCCAAAACTACCTGTGATTTTTACACGAATTATCATTATGGCCTGAATACACTATATACTGCCTAAGACTTTTCGATTCTTGGAACTGGGCCGCCCGGCGAGTCAGCCTTACGTGCTGTAAGAAGCTCGCACCCAGTCTCGGTCACAAGCATCATATGCTCAAACTGAGCCGAGTAGCGTCCATCTGTAGTAGAAGCCGTCCAGTTATCGGGCCACGTGACATCGTTATAGGTGCCCAAGCAAAGCATGGGCTCAATCGTAAACACCATTCCCGGTTTGGCCACGCCCACCGCCTTATTCTTGGCATAGTGTGGGATATCCGGCTGACAGTGGAACAACGAGTTGATTCCATGTCCACAGTAGGTGCGTACTACGGAACAGCCATTCTTGGTGGCATGGTCCTCAATCACCTGACCCAACGTCCGGAACACCAACCCCGGTTTCACGGTGGCAATCGCCAAGTCTAAACACTCCCGTGTAGTCTCCACCAACCGCACGGTATCGGGGTCGGCCTTGGCCTTGTCCCCCACATAGTAGGTTTCGTTCAAGTCACTATGGTAGCCGTCCATATAGATGGACACGTCAAGGTTGACGATATCTCCATCCTTGAGCACGTACTGGTCTGGGATCCCGTGGCAGATGATCTCGTTGACCGAAGTACACACGGATTTGGGGAAGTTGAAGTAGTTGAGCGGAGAAGGGTAAACTTCATGCTTGATACACTCTTCGTGCAAGATCTCGTCGAGCTTATCGGTGGTGATACCAGGTGCCACGTGACTGGCTACAGTATCCAAGATCTGGCGCCCCACATCGCCCACTTTCCTCATTTTCTCGATCTCCTCCTCGCTTAAAATCGTGATTTTCCCCTTGCGGTCGTTCTTGAACTCACTAATGGGTTTCCCATTGCGAGCATAGTCTGGCCGTTTAATATGAGCAGGAAGCCGTCTCATCGGCGTCAAGGGGTAGGCAGCCCTCAAGTCCCCGGCGTACTTGAATTTGGGGAACGGGTCAAACACCTCATTATCTGCCGCAGGGTGGATGGCCTTGTGGGTAGCCCAGCCCGAGCGGAAGCACGTTTGGTTGCAGAAAACACTGGTGACGTTATTCTTGAGGCACACGGGACACTTGAGCACGGAGTCGGTTCGAAGCCCGCATTGCGACGAAGAACACACGGTACTCATTGCGGTGTTGGTAGGTGAGCTTTTCTGGTGTGCTTCTCTGGTGCGCTTCTTGGTGATGAGCCATGCGCAGTTGTTGGATCACGTGATTGAATCCACATCCAATACAAGAAAATATCACCACAATAGATATAGACTTGTATATCTTTGTATGGACCCCTGGAATTCTGTGATTCATATTAATGATATGAGGCTGGTATCATCATACATATAGCTAGTCTTGAATTTGGTAACTCCATTGGTATTCCTGGACCCTTTGGTTGAGTAATGTGAGTGTGGGTACCCAAGGTTCTCATCATTCTAGGCTCTGCCAAAGTGTGAAATCAAACCAGATCCAAGATCCAAGACCAAGACCTAAGACCAAAACCCCAAGCAGTACCATACCCTTTTTAATCAGACCAAAGAGTACATACCCTTTTTAATCAAACCAAAGAGCACATACCCTTTTTAATCAAATCAAGTTGTATCACACCCCACTGTAATAAACTTGTTATAAATAATATCGATATATACTCTCCTGTCTCGTAATTTTTTGAAAATATCATATTTTTTCAAACTTCCACGGTACATATAGACCATTCAATAGTGACAGATCATTCAATAGGGATAGACCAGTCAATAGAGATGGACCAGTCAATAAAGATGGACCAGTCAATAGGGATGGACCATTCAAACGGAATGAACCAGTCAATTGGAATTCCTCAAATTTTTCTCATTTTCTTATGTTTTTTTTTTTTTGATCTCACTTTATATTGATCAACATTGAGAGTACAATGGACCTGTGTCTTTAATTTTTCTGACTCTCCTGACTATTTTTTTGACCATCAAATTTGTCTTTTGAGTCGTCTGATCTGTGTCGTATGTCTCAAATATCTCCTTAATCTTCTGAAACTCAGACCGGTTATTTTGGACTCTTCTGACTATGAGCAAATAGTAGAATTAGTAATAGAATTAGGCAGGAGAAAACAAAGGCCAGGAGGAATCGACAGTTGAAGTGGTCAGTGAAGAAAAATTGACAGAAGACAGTAGAATTGGAAATAAACAGTAGAGATGTTAATCGACAGTTCAAGTCTGTTAACTCTCTGACTCAGACTTTCTGGCTCTCTGACTCTCTGACTCTCTTACCCTCTGACTTTGAGGTGTTCTGACGTTCTGACTTTCTGACTTTCTGACTTTCCGACTTTTTGACTCTCGCACTCTCTAACTTTCTGCAATCGTATAATACCACAGAACAGCAGTACAGCAGTTAATGAATTAGACATTTAATTGTATGGCAGTAGGACACTTCGAATATTTTAACAGTTTGGGCAGTATGTACAATAGATCAGTAGCGCAGAAGAACACTCGAGAAGTACCATAGATGAGCAGCTAACAGTCCACAGTCCACAGTCCCACATTATGAGCCGTATAACAGTAATACAGTAGTACCATCAGAAAAGTAATACCATAAGAAAAGTAATACCGTAAGAAAAGTAATACCATAAGAAAAGTTATACCATAAGAAAAGTAGCACAATTGGGGCACAGTACCCACTTATAGTGCTAAGGTCACCAGCTGGACTCTCCACACAACTATAACATGTGGGAACAGAACCTCACTTAACGTAATAACGTTAGTATAGCCGTTTGCATACTTGCTCTGTGAGTGGACCGCCTTTTCGGAAATAACCAGTTATCGTTTTTTTTTTTCAACATGAGGGGTGTCAGTAGAATTAATTACTGATTGTCTGTTCGCGGGGAATGGCTATGCTTTTATATTCTTTTGGAATTGCAGCCAACGCTCGCGCATGCGGCAACCAAAATAAGCGCACCCCCAAACCCCGCACAGATTTACAGCCACTGTCCATGGATATAAAAGCGGTCGCATCCGCCCTTTTTCTACCGTCCAGTTTTTTTCTCCCCTTATTCCCTTATCCCCTTTTCCAACTCCTTTCACTCTTTTCCTACCGCTTCTACCCCTTCTTCTGAACTCTACTCCACTCCACTCCACTCTCTATCTCTATCTCTATCTATCTCTCTATCTCTCTATCTCTCTATCTCTCTATTTCTATCTCTCTATCTCTCACTCTACCTCTACCAATCTCGCTATCTCTACCTCTACCTCTACCTATTTATCTCTCTACGAATTTCTCTATTTTCTATTTCTAATTGAAGCATCAGCATCTGAAATCTCAATTGACCTTCTAACATATCATCAGGAATTATATGACTCAAACTCCATACATATACTGTTATGAATTTAAATATTTTGCAATTAGCAATAACGATGTTAACTATAGGTCCAAGTGCTTATGATTTAGCAATATACCATCTATATTGTCATGCTTTCTTTAAAGCTCTATTATTTATGTCACATAAGGGGGCCTTATGGAGAACAGAAATCTCCAGTGGAATAAAAGGGGTAAAAGCCCCCTTGATTTCTATTTTCAATGTGATTACAAACCATGAAAGTGTGGCCTATGTATCATTTATGTTACTTTGGGGCTACAGGCGCCAGAAAAGGCAGAAAAGGTACCACCGATATAATTGGCAGGTGGTAGTCAAGCGTTCATAGCCACATTGCTTTTTGATTCTTCGATGTCGGCTCATCCTACCATACCAAATCAGAATTCCCCAAGCGTTGGATTGTTCACACACTACCTTGATGTCATATGAGCAGAAGGTACACCACTTTGTCAATGGAAGTTATAATGCTACGCACCAATTCTTGTTGGGCTCCACCGAAACCTCCATGAACGTGAAGTCTTTTCATGTATATAATATACATTGTATACGGTACTTTATTGTATATAGTATACAGTATATACAGTACAACTATACGCTTGGGTTCAGTTAAAACTACATTTCAGAAACCATATATGGAATTCAGAAATATGGGTTCATTGGAGATTTTTCGGGCCGAAACTCAAGGGCAACAATTCGCCCAAAGTGTGTTTGACCGTTTTCCCATTTGGTGAAACCATGATCACCAAAATATCGGTACCGAATTCCAGGATGAACTGGCGGCAGATTCCACACGGAGAGACGGGCTCAGCATTGTCGCTGGAAACCGCTATCGCCTTGAACTTCCGGTGGCCCTGCATCACGGCCCTAATTACGGCCGAGCGTTCGGCGCAGATGGTTGCACCATATGAGGCATTCTCCACATTGGCACCTTGAACAATCTCGCCAGTGTCCAATAAAATTGCACACCCGACCCTAGCATTAGTAAACTATAAACTATAAAGGGGAAAGGGGAGGGAGAGAGTTAGAGTTGGAAATAGGAGATAAGAAGACAATCAACAATAGTATATGGACAATGGACTGAGGGAATGGACAATGGACTGGGAAGTCAGGACGAAATTAGAATTCAATGAAACCGAGGGATTGGGAAAAACCGTGGGACAATAACAATTAGACAAAATTAGACAAAATGGGGCTGAGACAATAGGACAACTTGAGAAAATGGCACTGAGAAAAAGGAGGGCAATCCAAAGGCAAAATGCAACCAATTACCACACCACAAAAAATGGGAGTTAAAAAATGGGACAGTCAAAAAAAAGGATGTGAAAAAATAGTGCACCACAAAAAATGGGAAATCAAAAGTGATTGAATCGGAATGAATTAAATGAAGTGAACTAAATTAATGCATTGATTGGAAAATAGAACATTGACTTTAATTCATTGACTTATATTTATTGAATTTGGCATTGGATAAGTTGGCATTGCATTGGGAGGACTTGCAGTTGTATTGGGAATTGGGAATTGGGAATTGGGAATTGGGAATTATAGAATTTGTCTGGGAATTGCAAACTGGATGGTGGATTGTGGATTGTGGAAAAGAATGAGGGAAAAAGGGAAGGGAAAAAGGGAAGAGGGAAGGGGAAGATCGATGATTGAAACGTACCTGAAGTTGGAGTAGGGACTGTAGGAGAGGGAGCGGGCTGGGGTTAGTAAAGTGGTACTAAAATAGCTAATAGCTCCAAATAGCTAATAGTTCGGATCAGCTGGATAGCTGAATAGCTGAATAGCTGGGTAGTTGAAAAGCTGAATACCGGAATACCTGAATATCTTGGAGCATTCGTGTGTACATACCTGCTAGAGCCTTCTGCTCTAATTCGCTGATTTGCTGGGAACTGATACTTTTACTCATGGTGGTAGTTGGAAAGCAGATTTGGGGATAAGAATATGTGGAGTTGGAGAGAAACTGGGGAAATGAGAAATACTATATATATGGGTTTGTGTTTCCTGCATGTAACCCATGTCCCTTTAATGCAGGTAAAGAGAAACTACCAGAGATTGGCATATTTGCATTGTTCTATTTCAAAGCGTAAAATGCGGTGCATTTTGAAGCGAGCAGTACGTGACCATTAAGAGAGGTGTACGGGTTTTATATAGGAAAAACTCTTGTACTGTATACGGCATGTAGTAACAAAAATCTTCGTTGCTGGGTACTGTATATAGACCCCCCGATTCTCATAACGAAAATCACGAGATTCTATTTATATGCAGGTTACATCTAAACCATCCCCGAAAACCTATTATAATACCAAAAAATTATATATATTGGTATACTATAGTAACTAAAATGACTAATGATTATAGTAAGTTATGTACAATTTTACAGAGCTATAGTCATGGTGTCTATTTTTTTGGTGCTTGCATTTTTTGAAAGACCGAGGGCACGGTGTATGCAGGACACTACGTCATACCATCTGGCTTCATCTTCATATGCACTTAGCCACATCGCCAAATCCCAGACGATAAAAAATACAGCAACCGGTTTTCCAATAAGAGCATACGTGCCCTTGGAAAATCGGATGTAACCGTAGACAAGTCATTACCACCGAACCGTAGCCCCCCCCCCCGGATATCGACCCCCCGGATCTCTTCTCCTGGCGCTGCTGCTCCCTCCCGGTATGTCCCCGGATCTGCGTCCGTTCCACCTCGTCCTCTCTCATTCCCGCCTGGTGCTGCGCTCTCTCTCGCACCCGTTTCTCACCACCAACACCTTTTTTCTTTGCTCGCACCCTTCCAAGCGCTTGTTCCTTTTAGCCTTGTTTCACTGTTGTTCTACGCTTGTTTCACTGTTGTTTCACCCTTGTTTCACCCTTGTTTCACGTGTGTTTCAGCGGGCTCTCCTGAAACATCTGTCCTTTTCCTGCACCGCCAGGCTCTTCCTGCACCGCCTGTTCTTTCCTGCACAACGCCATCCATATCGCTGACCTGGCTTAGCTCCACCTTACCACGGAGCTGTGCCTACTATTAAATCAGTTTACTGAATATTTAATCGAGTTGCCTTCCATACTATCATAGTGTTCCATACCGGCTCTTCATATAGTGGTCATATTGCATCCTGCATTCTGTATCGTCTGGTGGTTTTGCTTGCACTGGATCATACTAATACACACCAACAACGATCCAACGATCTGTATCTAAAGCAGCGCCAGATCAACTGGATACACACCACCGCTACATTCACAGCCTAACCAATAACCAAAAGGAGGTAGGACCTTCATTCTTACTTCGGGAACTGCCAACCTTTTGTCCACTCCACTCCACTCCGATTTACAGCCATCACAACCTCCGATTTACAGCCACACTCCAGTTCTATTTACAGCAAATACTCCCAATACACTTCAATACGATTTAAGGCAAATACACCCAACTCCCTAATTATTCATGGCTGAGCTCTTCTTCTTACGTCATGGCCCCAGAGCCGACCACCTGAAGACAAACGAACCTCCCCTACATTCCCCCTACAAAGTGTATGACCTGTCCCTCACGGCTGCCGCCGATGCCAGGGTGGCGGAGACTTGCACACAGATCCTTGAGCTTACAGAAACCCAAGACCTCCAGAAAAAGAATATCTTCATCCACTTCTCGCCCTACTTGCGGTGCTGTGAAACCGCAGACTTGATCATCACCCATTTGCAGGATCAGTTGACCTCCAAGGCACCACATCTCAAGCCCAAGTTCCAGCTACTAGGAGACTTTGCGTTGTCGGAATGGTGCCACGAAAAGATGGAGAATAAGCCGCCGTTCTACGACTCCAACGAGGCATACCAGATGTACACCCCCAACATCCAGTTGATGAAAAACCGCAAGTTTGTGCTGAACTTCCGGCCCACCACCAAGCTCGGGCCCTGGAACGAGCCCGATATATCGCATAAGCAGTTCCAGGAGCATTGCAAGGTGTACTTCCAGAAACTCTTGGCCACCTACCAGAACTCCAAGAACGACACAATAGTCATTGTGGTTTCCCATGGCTACGTGATCTCCAGCTTCCTCCTGCATTTTATTAGCCACCCGATCTTTGAAGAAATTCCTGAGTTGGGGATCAACTTTGCCAAGAAAACAGATGAGAATTGGGTGCTCAAGAAGGACTGTTTGGATATCCTCACAAAGGACCCTTCGATTGATGCCACCTTGAATCTCGAGTCCGATATTGTGTATTATAAAACCAATTTTGTCAAGAAGGGAGACTTGGACAAGCAACAAGAGTACCCAGCCATGGGTTTTGGTGGTCTAGTGAGGGCCCATACCGATGATACCAAGGAACGACCTTCTTTCCGGATCGACAATAAGGCTTCCAGTGAGTACCCCTCGCGGCCGCCTCCAGTGCCGTTATGTCCTTCGGCCAAAAACTGGTCTCCTCTGGAAGCCAACAAGCACAAGATCACATCGGAGTTCCGGCTCAAAGTGATGAACGACGAGGCTTTCAAACGAACGTTTTCCATAGTGCATGCGCCTCAGCACCCTATCTCGCCCGACGTGTCGCCCACATCCGAACCCAGTGGTTTCAACTCCACCATCGACTTGTCCAAATTGGCCTCCAACGAGGAGATTTATCACCCGTTGAAGTTGCGGTACTCATCCACATCCAGCATTCCCATCCACCACCTCAACTCCAAGGTTAACAGTCATGCCAACTTGATGAATATACGCAACGACGATGATAAGAGCGTGGACCTGGGCCGTATCAACATCTTTCCGGGACTTTCGCCCAATGGGTCCATGTCGCCCCGAGACCAGCTGGAGGAGTATGCAGAGCTGTCTCCTAATATGAACGACGTGATCCAACGACTCAACCGCGTGCGGTCTCTCCAAAGAAGACGGCCCCAAACGTCCACGCCCAAGTTCGGGGTCATTTCCGAAAAGGGCAGTCCGCCGGGCGAAAAGAGCTTCATGCACTTCAACGACGACCAGCTGGTGGAGTCCACGCCTAGTCTGTCGGTGCCTGCACGTAGCACCACCGGCACGCGGCCTCTGCGGTCGAGCTCCATCAAGTTCGTGCCGTCGGTTCTCTCCTACGACAAGGAAAAGAAGAACAAGAAGTCGATATTCTACCAGCTCAATTCGAGTTCGGGCACCGATTCCTCGGATGACGAGTCGGCCGATCAGAAGTACATGTGGTTTGGCCAGAACGTGCGGTCCGATGGAAAATGAGAAGAAAACGAGGAAAAGAGGAGGAAAGAATATGGAGGAATATGAGATAAGAGTGAAAATTGGGGTATGAGAGAAGAGAGAAAATTGGAGTATGAAGAAGAGAGAAAATTGGAGTATGAGAGAAGAGAGAAAATTGGAGTCTGAAGAAGAGAGAAATTGGAGTCTGAAGAAGAGAGAAAATTGGAGTCTGAAGAAGAGAGAAAATTGGAGTCTGAAGAAGAGAGAAATTGGAGTATGAAGAAGAGAAAAGAGAATACGAAGAGAAGGGATAAATTAATTTAGGAGAAGAGGAGGATAAAGAAGGCCAGATAGTTTCTTCGAGAGCGGGGGCTTCAAGCCTCACTTTAATCCAACTACAAACTTCATCATCTCTAGTGCATGCGCGTGGCTTGTGTGGAGAATGGCAATGTAAATAACTTAGCATCTTGATAATCGGATATCTGTGGTATCCACAAAGTAGTAGTATAGTACAGAGTGCCATTCTACTACTGTAGTCTTTTTTTGATAGTATACCTGGTATAGTACACTAAATATAGTAGTCAGTGTAAGTAATTATGTAAGTATGCATATAACGTTTATACTGTATTCTTATATATGTAGTCTTAGTAGATTGTAGAGTACCATAAGTAAGGCTCGTACTCTATCTTATCCTCTAGTCTCGGGTATCTATATCTCTATCTTCTACTAACCACTTATACTCTGTACTCTACTAATAGTACCCTCTACTCTAAATGTGATAGTACCCTCTACTCTAAATGTGATAGTACCCTCTACTCTAAATGTGATAGTAATAGTATATCATGTACTATATGTTAGATCCGGCATAGATGTATTAAAGAACATAACACTATACGTATGTATGTATTATAGGTATGTACACAGGTATGTACATGGGTATGTATTATAGGTATGTACATAGGTATGTATTATAGGTATGTACATAGGTATGTATTATAGGTATGTACATAGGTATGTATTATAGGTATGTACATAGGTATGTACTTTGAGTATGTACACGGGTCTGTACTATGAGTATCAGATCATAGTCAGTATTTATAGCAGCAGCTGGGTCAGTATTTATAGGTATAGTCATGATTTCGGGCAAGTCCTGGAAGTCACAAAATTACAGTTCTTCTATTCACGGATGGTGTTATGTTCTTTGATACATTTATGCTTAAATGATACTATGTTCGTTGATATATTTATGCTTAAATGATACTATGTTCGTTGATGGTTCCTCA
The DNA here is from genome assembly GCA_002374485.1 of Metschnikowia santaceciliae. Classification (NCBI taxonomy): domain Eukaryota; kingdom Fungi; phylum Ascomycota; class Pichiomycetes; order Serinales; family Metschnikowiaceae; genus Metschnikowia; species Metschnikowia santaceciliae. The sequence goes on from NKZN01001939.1 coordinate 16,999, forward strand.
AGAAGAGGAACCGGAGCGGCTTATATAACCTTGAGAGAAAACGTGGCATTCGAAAAACTCTCGTGTAAAACAATGGTAAGGATTGCTCTAGAATAGCCATCATTGTACGAAGTACTATTATGACCATTGCAAAGTCCTATCACCCCCATCATAGTACTTTTACAATGATGGCCTGCCATTATTACGCTCCGACAGAGTAGGGTTCATAATACATCTACAGGCAGGGTCCTGTATACAGTGTGTCTAACCGATGGTGTTTATAGATATCAGTCTAGTGATTAGAGATCTCATAGCATGGTGAATAGTATATGGGATAGTATATGGGATAGTATATGGGATAGTATATGAGATAGTATATGGGATAGTATATGGGATAGTATATGAGATAGTATATGGGATAGTATATGAGATAGTATATGAGATAGTATATGAGATAGTATATGAGATGGTATATGAGACAGTATATGAGACAGTATATGAGATACTGTATGGGATAGTATACCAGATGGTATACGGGATGGTATAGTATAGCAATAGAGCTACTGATATTCTTAACAACACATCCAATGACACTTTTTGATGTATACTGACCTCTCCGTTGATACTTCACTTGGATTTTTATCAATCTTCTTACTACTTAAGTGACCTATTTTTGGTTCTTCGCTTCCATTCTGACCACTACACAGATCGCTCATATGATAACCTCTATAAGACTATTACATACATCCAATTCATCCAATTCATCCAATTCATCCAATTCATCCAATTCATCCAATTCACATCAATACTTTGAAAGCGTTCAAGAGTCTTAAAAAGGCCGTCAAGTCGCTGGTCTCGGGATCGGGCTACTGGCTTTGAAATCATTTCCAATAATTGGCAATGCTTTGACTGCTTGCTCTTCCGTGGAAACTTATGAGACTTTGAAAGTGCTGGGAAAGTTTTTTGTAGCGATGGTGTAGGTGTGTATAGTAGTATGGTAGTACAGTATAGTATGGTAGTACAGTATAGTATGGTAGTACTTTAGTAGTGGTGGTAGTAGTAGTACTAGTAGTAGTACTATAGTATAGTAGTAGTACTAGTAGTACTATAGTATAGTAGTAGTACTAGTAGTACTATAGTATAGTAGTAGTACTAG
>NKZN01001941.1:0-19144 GCA_002374485.1 Metschnikowia santaceciliae
CAACCACTGGACGTTACTCCATGGTTACTCACTGGTCCTCCTGGTGCCGCAACTGTCGTTGCGGATCTGGCGTTAACACGTCTACAGAGGGGAATACTGCAGGCAGTGCTATCTTGTATTCCGATTTCCCGCTTAACAGGTGTTGGTCTCGAGACAAGCAATTTCAGTACCAATGAAAAGCATGCGGAATTTGCAAGAAAATTCTATTGCCTTATTGCTGAATTGGTTGGCCACGTGTATGGCTCTGAATCATAGCTGAAACGAGCTTGTAACAAATTTGAAAGAGAGCGGAAACAAACTTAGACGAACTGAAAAAAAGCTGCAACAGTTATGCAATAGACCAAATTTTGTTTCCCGTTAGATTTGAAACGTCCAGGTTGAGCGGTTGGGCTCGTAAATTGATTTTAAGCAAGCGAAGGATTGGAAGTGCAGGCGCATGGAAGTGGTTTCTGGATGCAGTCTGTACGCGCAGAGAAGCACTGGTGCATCTGTAGTTCGTTTTAAATCGAAGCAACCATATATTTCCATCGCCATAGAGGGGTTGGATACACGCCCTTATTTCAAGCTTCACTTTTGGACCTGCAGTATGCATATAAAGTTAGTAAATGGTGATTGGCCTGATAGTCAAGGTGCACGTGTAAATCCAAGCCAAGAAAATCAAGTAACCCAACAATTCCAACTCACATAAGACACATATATTTTTCTTTGAACAGTTTTGAGAATTCCTCAAACGTCATAGTCAAGTTCTGAATTTTGTTCCCTAGAATAGATGTGATTCCCGGTATTGTGTCTTAGTATTGGCGGGGCAATGCATATAGTGTAGGATTGAAGCACATGCTGGCCAATCCGATCCCAGTTGACACTCTCACTTTCTAGGCATCCAGCCATTGGGTTGATGCTCTCCATAATTAATATGGCTGTTGAGACTTCATTTGTTTTGACCTGGTTCATGGTTGAATATGGCGATGTTATGGGCTGTACACTACCCACTATTATATATCTCCAGTCCACAACAAGCACCCAAGCTTCCTTCCAATATCCTAGAAAGCTATATCATAGCAATAAATGGTAAAAATTAGTTTTGAAGTGGTCAATATTCTAACATTCAAAAATCTGGAGCCACTCAACTAATCAATCCCCATATCGTACTCTTGAAAGAGTATAACAAGAACCAAAGCCCACGATCATCACGTATCAATTTCATGGTCAGATATTAAAATATCAATATAGACCAAGCTAGAATTGTTAGCCTTAGCCTCTTTGTATGTCAGTGTGTAGTTCCCGATTGGTCCACTGTCTGTATATGTATCCTGGAGGTGCGCCACAAGCAACGTTTCAAAAGACTATTCCATAGAGAGTGGACTTCATTGAAAGCTTGTACCCTCTAGATCACAGAAACCCAGCATTGTATAATGTCTTCCTTGTTGCAGGCAAAGGGAAAGAGTGAATCAAGTTGGACGCAATTTTCCAAAATATACCAACAATCCAACAACCCAACAACTCAATAAAAAATAACCCACAAAATCACTCACAATAGAGGTATAAATAAAAACGTTTGTATGCGTCAAGTAATTCTCAGGTGTAAAGAAGAAAGTAGTGTTAGATCCATTATAGACATAGGTAAAGCGCACGCTTCTGATCATTTGCACTTTCTAGGTGGATAAAGACTTCAAAATCTGGCAGATAGTAATCAAACCCACCAACTTTTCATTTTGGCTCAACACTGGCAGTTGTTCAAAATCCTTTCTTTGCAAAAACGCAAACCTCTCGCCCACCGTGTCTGCAAGGGTAACAGTCACTACAGGTGGCTTCTCTTCTCTGGTGATTCTTCTTGCCAACTTGAACGACCCTGGTCAGCGGTCTTGAGCCACGAGTCAACGTAGTATCTGGTCAACAGGTTGGAGCTGAAACCGAATCCAACACCTTCCACCAAGTATCCCTCACTAGAGGTGCTCTACCCATAGATGTAGTATGTTGAAGCCCCTGTCATCTGACCTTAACAATGGCCAACCAAAACCATCACCAATTATTTAAGGGTGTTGGGTGAATCGATACAGCCAATATATTATTGTCCTGCACCGTGAAGACCGTGAAAAACCGCCGCTATGCTTGGCGTATTGAGTTTTGCAACCACGTCCACACCTCCAAAATTATATACGTAGCTCCGATTCCTTACCTCGGAAATCTTCAACATATGCTGAAACTTAGTACCAACGTTTCACGAGAATCCAACAGGTTGAGTTGAGTCTTGGAGTGAGTCTTGGAGTGTGTCTTGGAGTGAACGTTGGAGTGAGCATTGGAGTAAGCGGGTTGAAGTGAGTGCGCGGGCCGGCTACTTATACCCAGATTTGAGAATTGCAGCCATGCACGAACCCCGCTTTTTGGAATATATAAGGAGCACAACCCCCGCCCATTATCCTACCATATTTTTTTGAGACTTACCGTCCTATTTCTATGGACACTGTGGAATCCACTAAGTGACCCGGGGTGTTACTCTACACCCTACACCCGTGAGCAATGAGGCTTTGGCCTAATTCAGAGATGATAAACTGACACCATACGATGTCGTGGAAACTCTATTAGGCTGTCACTTCAATATGGGAAAATTCCGAAACTCATAAGCAGTGGATACTAATCACAAATTAATTCGAACAGTGGCGATTATTACCCAGAACTACTCCCAAGCAGTGGCGTAATATCATACAAAACCATGATGAGTGATGCTAAGCAAGGGATACCTGAAGCGAAGGATCATCATCAGTACAAGAAGTCGTCAGTACAAGAAGTTCAAAGAATCTACTAGTTTTACTTACTACAGCTACTATTACTCACCAAAGCTAGTGATACCCCCTAGAATGTGTTTCGTTTTATCATTAGTATTATTTAATGAACACTACTTCCTACAATGTGACTACTATAAGTTCACATTACAAGTGGAGTGAAGATTGAGAGGAGTGAAATGCACTATTGCTTGTTTTGGGGTTTGACCAACAATACCAATGGGTTTATGATCTACCAATGCCAGCTATTATATACACCCTAAGGAACTATTAATGTGGTGAGTCTTACAAAACATAAAAATAAAACCATATCATTACTTACAATTATAAAATCATGAGATGAACCAGCAGCTACCATCGATAATTATCGAGATTAGGTCGAGACAAGCAGAAAAGTCGGATGTCAAATGACAGATCACATGACACCTTTTTCATCAGCAGAATACAAATAAACGGCTCTTTATTAAATCCTTAGCCCCAGATTAGAGCAAGAAGTCATCGTTATAATAAAGCTCCATTTCATAGTCTGGCTGGAAATCACCAAAGAGAGATTCTCCGTCCCCGCTAAATCTTTCAGTATAAGCTGCTTCTTCATCCCCACAAATCTTCAAGCTCTCTCCCGAACGCAAAGCGGCATCTGCCAATAACTGACACTCGCAACTCTTCTCCATAAGAGTATAGAGGTAAGCAGCTTCGTCGACTGTGGTGCCCACAGTTAAAAGCCCATGGTTCTGCAATATCACTCCCTTTCCATCTCCAAGTGCTTCTACTATAGCAACCCCTTCCTCCGCCTCCAAAGCAACACCCCCGAAGTTCTTGTATACACCGTGACTCTTATAGAAAATGCACACGTCCTGGTTGATCATATCCAAAGGTCTACCCAAAGCAGAATACGCTTTTCCATATGTTGAATGAGTGTGACAAGCAGCTATGACATCGGGTCTGGCTTCATGGACTGCAGAGTGGATGGCGAATCCTGCAGCGTTAATGGCGTGTTGGGGTCCATCGGGTAAAATGTTACCCTTGGCATCACAATGCACCAAATCACTTGCTTTTATAAGCCCAAAGTGTTTGCCCAAAGGGTTGATCCAAAAAGTATCGGGATCGACGGGGTCCCTTAAGGAGATGTGGCCGGCGGCGCCTTCGGTATATCCTTTCCGGGCAAATATGCGGAACGCTGCCGCCATACGCTGCTTGGCCCATTTCCGCTCTTCGAGTTTGTCCTTAAACTGTGGAATAGGGTATGGGTGTGGTAAACCCTTGGCGATGTTATGAGCGCCGCGAGTGGTCTCCTGGGGTACGGATGTGGGAGACATTTGAAATAAATATGTAATATGAAGGGTTCTATTGGGGCCCTGGGAAACTGGGGAAATATATAGGACGCTTATCACCGCGGAGCCGAAAGAGGAAGTTAGCGCTCCATTCCTCGCACGTGACCTCGGCGCGGATCTCCTGCCCGATGCCCATGCCGATTGCCGATGCCGATCGCTTCTTACCTGATTGGGACATCTAATGCATGTCCGCTTCTAAAGCGGCAGGCAGCTTTATTAAAATGGAGTGAAACGAACATGAGGAAATGTTCTAGACCAGCCTAAAGCAGAGGATGAAGCTGGAATAGACCAGCCTAATGTGGTGTACAGGTTTGATTGCTTACAGTGAGCCTCGCACGCCCCTCATATTCCGGTACAGATCGTATAGGCCAATACTCCTCCACAGCAACATGCATATTCTCCGCCGCGTGTACCCCCTATTTCTCGTACTCCATGTAGCGTTGACGTCGCCTGGAGACAACTTAGAGGAGTTTGATGAGTGCCTCTACCAATGCCAGCAGATTACATGCTACAACAACCCCTACTACCTCATGCAAGAGCAATTCCGGGAGGCATTACAAAAAAAAAACCACCATTTCCATCGGTACGAGCCTACGTGGCACTTTGACTGGCACTTGAATAGGCTCTTAAAATCCCTTTTGTGGGATTGCAAGTCCAATTGTGACTACCAATGTCAGCGGATCATAACCCGTGAACGCAAGGCTGCAGGGGAAGAGGTGTTGCAATTCCATGGCAAGTGGCCATTTTTAAGGGTGTTGGGCGCACAGGAGTTTGTCTCCACGTTGCTCTCGGTGGCAAATTTCGTACCGCACTGGATTGGGTTCAGAAAGGTGGGGCGGGTCATGGAGTCGCAGAGATCATTTCAGAAACCGCTGCAAACAACTACTTCTTGTCTTCGAAACATCCGCTTGGTGGCGTTCATTACCATGTGTGCATGGGTCAGCTCGGCCGTGTTTCATGTGAGGGACTTTATTGTGACCGAAAAACTCGACTACTACTTTGCGGGGATGACGGTGCTTAGTGGTTTTTACAGCATCTCGTACCGGTACTGGAAGTTGTATTTGCCTAGTCGCAAGTGGCGGGCATGGGCATGGGGCTTGGTGTGTGTAGCGGCCTATGCTGCTCATATCTACCGTCTTGAAACGGACTGGCTGTATACTTACAACATGCGGGCCAACATCGTGGTTGGAGTCTTGCAGAACATCATGTGGGGCTTGACGTGCTACTCGCTCTATAGCAAGTACTTGGAGGAGGAGCATAGTGAGAACGCCATCAATTTGGCTCATTTGAACTATATCAGTCCGGGGCGAATCATCCTTGGAAGCTTCTACTCTCGCTCGGCCAAGCTCTACTCGCTCTACCCGCTTTTGCTCTGTGGCATAGTGATCATGGGCATGTCTCTCGAGGTTTTTGACTTTCCGCCATTCTTCTTTGACTTGGTGGACGCCCACTCCTTGTGGCATTTGGTGACGATCTTCCCTGCATATCTTGGGTGGTACAATTGGATGGTGTGGGACGTGTGCGAGAACGTGGCCGTCGACCAGGCCAGGGTGGTAGAAAAGAAGGAGCAGTAGAGAGGAAGGAGAGAAAGGGATGAAAAGGGGACAGTGTGGAAGTGGGAAAGTGGGTGAAAGTGGACGAACTAAGCCTAAGGGACTTAGGGCATAGGACTGCAGGACTACTAGGACTACTAGGAAGAGATCGGACTAAAGAAAAATGAAAAGGAGCGACTAGAGTGATGGGGACTGACCAGAGTGGCTAAGATTGACGTCGCAGAATCATGAGAAAAGGATCCTAAAGAAGATGGAGTTGGGGTTAGCAATGTGAAACAAGGATACTTGAAAATACATGAGCTGAAGACCTGAAGCCCAAGGAATATCTCCCCATTCATGTCCATTGTCCTAATGTTAGTTCCCATTGGCCTGCAGTTGGATCTAAAACTTGACCTGAATTAATCTAAGTCTGAATTGATCTAAATCCGAATTGGATCTAAAACTCAATTCAGGATACAGATCTGGTCTGGTCTGGTCTGAAAAATACCTAGGGTTCATCTCACCTGGAGCATGGCTATGATGGTCATGTATCTAATATGAATCATTTCTTAGCCGCCAAAACATGACCAAACAGTTATTTTCAATTGCTTAGAATCAACCATCAATTGCCATGAGATACATTTGATAAATGATACAGATGACTGACGGATCGTGTATCCAGGAGAGAAAACCGAACAGAATGCTCACGAACTCAATCAGAAAATAATCCATACTGTCACCGTTTCAGCACGCGAAGATGGATGACTTATTATGGACATTATGATGACTCAAAACTGAAAAGGTGCAGTCAATGAATGAACAAGCTAGAGGATATCAACCTGTTTAGGGCTATTCGGAATATCACTGGATCCCTCGATTTATGGCTGAATCAGAAAATGAGCATTATACTTCATCAAGTGGTGAAATTACTATGGGTTTATACGAGCAAAAGAAACCATCTGTTTTCATTACCAAAGCTCAATGTCATCAGTCTGGCTCTTCTTAACCCACGAGATTCAGTACCACGTCCAGAAGACCATCCGAATAGCTGGAGACTGGTATAAGGGTTGTATTAGCTTAGCGAATAAGGCCAAAGGGTCTGTCAAATCAGATTCTTATTCAGATTCTACGATTTTTGTTCAGATTCTTATTCCAGGCCAATGATGAGTCTGGTCTCGACCGAGTGAGTGATTATCAGGGTGTTGAACTATCACGACAAGTTTTTGTTTGCAGTCATAATTAGCACATCCAGTTTGATTGGTCGTAGAGTGAATGATTCTCAGTCATTTCGTTGTCTAGTCTTTTGAGTGACTAACAAACAGAATAAAAGATTCACTTTCATACAGACAGAATAGGCCAACAAGATTAGTGACTGACTGACTGGCTGAATGACTGAATGACTGACCGAGTGACTGAATGAATGACCGAGTGACTGAATGAATGACCGAGTGACTGAATGAATGACACTGGCTGGGAATTTGGTAGTCATTCGTACAGACAGAAGAATGAATGACTGACCCACAGCGACACAGACACTGAGTGACCGAATTAGTGACTGGCCAACAAGGTGTGTGATTGAGCAAGTGACTGAGGAAGTGACTGACTGAGTGACTGACTGAGTGACAAGTTGAAACTGCCTGAGAGCTCGACTGTCAGAAGTAGCGAGTGACTGACTAATTGACACAGCACGAAACATGACTTTTCGGTCGATGAATCATTGAATGGCTGAATGAAATTCGCAAGACAGACAGACAGACAGACAGACAGACAGACAGACAAACACACAAAGTGAGTGAGTGACTGAGAACAAACAGTAAGACAAATGACCAAAAGAATGACTCACACAGATTGTCACTGGGGAAATGGCAAGTTGGTAAGATAACAGAATGACTGATTATGCAGATTGAACAGACTTGCAGACAATGACACTGCGTAACTGGAAGAGTGACTGAATTAGTGACCCACAGAGACTGAGTAAGTGAGTGACTAAGTGACTGAATGATACTGACATTGACACTGAGAAGCTGAGTGATTGAGTGACTGACACTGCTTCACAATTGACAGTTAGACAGATAGCAGGTGATTGACTGACCAACAAAGAGCTTGACAGACAGGCAGACAGTTAGTGAGTCTAAGTAACACTCTAAGTGACACTAAGAAACTCCAACAAACTCCACACTCCACAAAACTCCAAGACGTAGTAAGACATAGTAAGACACTGTGACACTGAAACCTGTTGACTATCCCAGACAAAGAATCTATCTCCAGTAATTCCTAGTCTCTATCCACAATCTCCAGTAATATCGCTCACTTGGAGATCCACGAAGGTTCCCAGAACTGGACCTCACCACCTGGCCCTTGTGTATCCAGCCACAAGAAGCCGTTCATGATCATCTCGTCAATCACAGATTTGGCCCGAACTCGGTCCCAGTCGTAATTATCCTTTAAAAGCCGCAAAGTCACATACCCTCCCATGAACTCACACAATTCATACACCTTCTTGTGGTCGCTGGAGATACCCTGCAGGCCACACAAGCCCAGGGTCTTGAGCCATTTTTTCTTGTTGATGGTAACAATGTCAAAGCCCGTGCCCATTTCTCCCATGGCCGCCAAGGCCCTATCGAGCTGGTCCTCGGAGATATCCACGGAGATGCTATCGCATTCAATAAGCCTGGAAATGAGCTCTTTATAAGAGATAAACCCACCATTCATATTTCGTGTTTCTCTGCAAATCTCCACCACCCGAATGGCCACTGCTGCGGGAAGCACTTCGGACTTTTTGGTTTTGGATTCGGCCATCATCATGAGTTCTAGTGTATCTACTCCAACCAGCTCGCACATGAGGCTGAACTTGCGGCGGAACTCAGGGTTTTTCTTGATGAGGGGGCCGTTTTCCACGGCGATATTGACCAATGCCGATTGGAAAACCGAGAGCTGCACCGAGAGGGTTTCAGAATGGCGATCACTTAGGGTCTTGCCTAATTTCTGGAACGCATTGCGGTCTGCGTGGAGATGGTTCATGTTATGGAGAAGTGACGTGCGCGCGTAGATAAAGTTTTGGGAAAAGGGAGAATTTAGTTATGAAAGATATGAGTTGTGCACGACCATCATAAATTCTAGAGTAATCAATTGTTTTAGCAATATGTATAAACATGGCCTTAAAATGTTTAAATTCCTAAACACAAATACATCATATGGATCATTTCCACTACCCTTGTTTGCATATTAAATGTATGGCCGGAGTTAATCCGATTCCGGCTGTCAGTGCGCATGGTTGCTCCGAAACCCATTTCAGTCTGCACCCACCGCCTTTTCTGATAACCACCATCATCTAGCAACCACCAACTACACCACCCAACCACACCATCACCACCAAAAAATACACCACCAAAAAAAAACCAAAAAAAAAAGACAAGAAGAACGCAATGTTGCAATTCAACGCTATCAAGTACACCAATAAAGATTCTCCCCTCGAGTGGAAGAAAGATAGTCTCCCCGTAGAAGAACACAATGGCGTCTACACCGTTCCTTCCGAATACGACGTGTTGGTGAAGGTGCACTATGCTGCGCTCAACCCAGTGGATGTGCTCTTGAAGAATACGCAGAATGCGTTTTTTTTCCGGGGCGAAAAGGGCTTCGCGAGCGATTACTCGGGTGAAATCGTGGCTCTTGGTTCGGGTGCCTCTCTGGAAGGCTTTGCTGTCGGGGATAAGATTGCTGGGTTGTACCAGAACATGTTTGGGCTTGGGTCTGCTTCGGAGTACATTTTAATCAACACCAAGAAACCGTCTGGAATGAATGCCCGCAAGATTCCTTCGGGGTTGAGCTATGCTGAGGCGGCTTCTTATCCATTGGTGTTTGGTACAGCGCAGACCATGTGGGATTCCGTTCAGAAGGGCAACTCCTACCGCAAGGTGTTAGTGTTGGGAGCAGGCACGGCCGTGGGAAGGTACAATGTGCAGTTGGCCAACAATACGTATGGGTCGGAGGAAATCGTGGTCACATGCTCCGCCAGGACTAGCGATACCATTCGTCTGCTTGGAGCCACGGACGTCATTGACTATACGCAGCACAAGTCGATCTTGGGTCCAGTTTTGGAGTCCGTCAAGAAAACAGGACCTTTTGACGTGGTGCTCGACTGTTGTGGAAACTCTGATCTTTTCCCTGAGATCACTCACGTGCTCCAGCCCAGAGCCAAATTCGGTTCGTACGTCACCATTGTGGGCGACAACAAGCTCAATTTCGCCAGTGGAAGCATGCTCTCCATGATCTTGGACAACGGGTCCGTGGCCTTGAGACAGCTCCGCAACTTCTTGGGCTGGCTCCCTTACTACTATTCTCTCACCTTCATCACGCCTGCAGGCCCTTGGCCAGACAAGTGTGTGAAGAACTTGGAGGAGAAGAAGGTTCGGGTGTTTATCGATAGTGAGTATCCACCTTCTGCAATTCAAGAGGCTGTTACTAAGCTTACTTCCAATAAGGCTGAGGGAAAGATCTTGATTAAGATTGTTTAGACTGAGAATAGTTGGTTTAGACTGGGCTTGAGATACGTGAACACCAGAAGCCTGAACACTAGAAGACTGAACACTAGAAGCCTGAACACTAGAAGACTGAACACTAGAAGCCTGAACACTAGAAGACTGAACACTGGAAGACTGAACACTAGAAGACTGAACACTAGAAGACTAAAAGAATAGTGAATAGTGGGACTAGAATAAGAGATGGCCAGAGAGTGTGGGAGAGAGAGCTTCTGTTTTGTTCAGTACAATGCATTTGACCCTCAATCATGGTATTATTTTGTTACTTTGTTATTTTGTCCATCTTATACTTATTGGTGAGTTGATCATGGCCGTGTGTTACGTTTTATGATCCGATAGAGGTGCTCAGACTGATTGCCTGTGTTGGTAATGCTACTCCCAGTGGATATAACAAGATCTATTCCTATTACTCATTACATCACCATTCTGGTTCTCGATACCTGAAACCTACCAAAGTTATTTTTTCCTTTATTCACCTTCTGAGTATAACGGTCATAATGGGTTGATGTTTCAACGAATTACTTTATACTGATTCTCTATTAGGTACTGCTGTTACGTGTACTTCTTGGATGACCTTGCATACTTACTATATGAGATTTGCTACTAATTCCAATGCATTACATTCCTTAGGCCAGCTTTTAACTTTGTATATCATGATGATAATCACGAACTCATCGAAAATCTACTCTCCACTCCTTTTCTTCTACAACTGTACACTACACTCCCTTCTAATTCATTATAGTGTGGAGTCAAGTGAAGAATGCTTTTAATCAGTAATATTAGATTCTGTCAGTGGTGTAAGTAGTCGCTTTCGTGCCAGTCTACTCATGAGACACTCCACTGGTGAGACACTCCACTGGTGAGACACTCCACTCATGAGACACTATTACAGAAGCAGAATCTGTATACTAGAAGTCATGGAAACAGTACAAAGAATCAGAGGCGTTACAATAGATGGTGTAGTTGTCTATAGTGTAGCATGAACAGTTGTCTAGTGTAACATGATCAGTTGTCTAGTGTAGCATGAACAGTTGTCTAGTGTAGCATGAACAGTTGTCTAGTGTAACATGAACAGTTGTCTAGTATATATATATATATGTTATGTTCTTCATAACGTGTCTTAACCTAATCTTGTACTCGTTGCTGGTTCCTCAAAGAGAGGAGCCCAAGCGGTCAATATACTTTGGGAGAAACGTGACATCGAAAAACTAGCCACCAGAAAAATGGTAAGAATTGCTCTAGAATAGCCGAACGGACCATCATAGTACTTCATACAACGATGGTCGTGACATGACGTTTTCAATGGCCATTGTAACAACCGGACTGAGTGGCTGCATAATACCTTCGTAGGCAGGGCCCTGCCTATGGCGGATCTAACAATATACATTAGAATGTTATTGTGTACATACATTGGACATCTTGTGGTACACCCCTATGAAGACCTCTAGGTTGCATTTGCAGAAAGTGTACATGACTCAGGGCAAGATCATACATTTCACTGGTCAGCAGGCAAAGGCGCTGAACGTAAAGTATATTGGTCCAGCCTTATCAAGACCACTATAGATACATACTAGTACATACTACGGATTCAATAGATACAATAGATGTAGTAGATGTAATACTGTTATGTTCTTTAGTACATTTATGCCTAATTGATCACTATTTTCGTTGATGATTCCTCAGGAAGAGGAATCGGCCGTACTTAAATACTCTTCAGGAGAGCATCCGTAGTAACGGCAAGCCAAAAGGGGTGTAGTAACTATAACCGACTCGGAGATCAACTGGGCACGTGCTCAATCCCTGTATGGGTGGGGCAAACCCATACGGAATCTAACAAATAGATATAATAGATACAATACATACATGATTGTACATGCTATAGAAGATCGATAATATGCATCGCTCTATATTGTTAGATCCACCATAGGTAGTGCTCTACGTATTGAGGTATTTGAACCGACACTGACCAATCCTAACAATGGCCATTTTATATCGCCACTATTCTACCATCATTGTACAAGGTTCTAGGAGGGAATGATAAACCGGAGGTACCAATATGGCATGTGGAGTCTTCCTGCAAACACTTAGCAACTTCCAGTTGACTTGACCACCCGGCTGCCAAGCACTTGAGTAGCCTGATTCCTTTCTCTGGAGAACCATTGGCAAATGAACTTAGTAAATGGAGTACCTGACATAACAAGAATGTAACACTAAATTGGTATCTTCTACCATGGGGTCACTGTAGAGAGTGTCTGATCAAGATTATGAATCAGGGTCACTAAGAATCGTAGAGCAAAGTGCCATGAAAGTCAATTGAGTGTTTTAATGTATTGGAAGTGCTACTTGAAGACCAAAGAACTAATGAACTAATGAACTAATGAACTAATGAACTAATGAACTAATGAACTAATGAGCTAAAGACATTGAAGCAAAACCTTCTCACTACATGCTTCCTGGAGTTGACAGTATGAGGTTCATTAACGACTTATCCAAGACTAGTATTATGTTTGGATGCAGCGTACAAATGATACATGCTTGCGTAGTGTATATGTCTGATTCAAGGAAAAGAAAGTCACAGAGTTAACACTATATATTAAGACAGTGATGATGGGTGCACTCTATACATGGAATGCATGACTGGACAAACCAATCCTCCATACCAAATATCTTTACTATAACACAATATACTACAAGATTACTTTATATGAAAGTACCTATAGAGTACCTAGATGCAGACTATGCTCCTACAATCTAGACTATGCTCCAGAGGTTCACATTAAAAATGGAAGATCCTGAAGAGGCGTTGTTCCTGAGAACGCGTTTGAGCAGAAGTAATTGGTCTGACATGCTACTCAGAAATTACGCTTTACACATGGTTCATTCTTCTTGTTGAAAATAGATATACGTGATGACAAACAGTGGTCGGCGGATGAAAGTGGTAGGCGAAGGAAATGGCTTACAAACGATGAAGAAAAAAAATCAAATATTAAAACAATTTGGAAAATAAAGCAAAATCGAAACAAGTCAAACTGGTGACTATAACAACAATGCAGCGAAGTCCAAAACACATGCACCAAGGGCATTCTTAGAGGCAGCATTGACAAAAGATTCAATAGTAGGCTTTGCAGTGGAGTTGGGCCCAGCGTTAGCTGTGCTAGCCTTTGCTCCATTGGCAGAATTCCCATTTCCGGAATTTCCATTTCTAGAGTTTCCATTTCTAGAATTTCCATTTCCAGAGTTTCCAGATTTGCCTTCACCTTTAGCATTATTCTCAGCCTTAACCTCGGAAGATTTTGGTTTCCTTTGGTTTGAGGCTTTTGGTAGACTTGGGTTTGAAGCTTGAACTTCACTTGGCTTGGAGCCTTTGTTCTGACATACGAATCCATGCGAATCTTGCTGGCCTTCCTTTTGGCTTGGACTGTCCTCCACATTGACCTTCTGCTCTGACTTTCTACCATCATTCAACCTTCCCCCAGCTTCGGAATGTTCCTTCCCAGTCTCAACTGTGGTAGTCTCTGGACCAATACACACTCCAGTAACGGTCAAGGTAGGAGCAGCAGCAACAGTCATGGTGGATGGAACACACACTTTCTCACACATAGTGATGGTCACGGTGATTTCCTGGAGACAGTAAGTGGTGTAGTCGGTATATGTCTTCCACACGGTAGTCTGGAACGCATGCTCACATGCAGTACAGACAGTAGTGGTTGGATTAGTTTTGGATGAAGTGGTGGAGTTTCCATCCAAAGTGTGAGCAGCCCCGCTGTTCAAAGTTTTATTCAAAGCATCCGAGGAACTGTTTCCCTTATTGCAGTGGGTACATTCCTTGGTATCTTCCGTCATAGCTTTTGCTTCCGAGGTGCCAGATACCGAGACGTTTGGCTTGTCCGTTTTTTTTTGTATTTTTTTTGGCTTAGAAGCAGACGCAGGGCATACTTTGGGGGTCTTTAGAAGACATCTTCCCTGATTCATAAGATTCCAATTTGGATTCCGAGATTTCTGGTTTTGATTCCGAGACATTGGTGAATCCAGAGATTTCTGCCTTGGGCCCTAAAACATTGGGGTTGGACTCTGAAGTTCCTACCTCCATTCCAGACGTTTCACTGTTGGTTCCTGAAACCATGCCCTTTGGGCTGGGAAAGCGAGTAAGATTTTTATACACCTTGGGGACTCTTACCGGAGACATAGCAGTCAGACCGGCTTCCAGCTTTTCCTTAGTTTCAAACCCAACTTTCAGCTCATACGTACTTTCAACCCCAGCTGCCTGAGGTTTTTCAGTTTGAGGTTTTACAGTTTGAGGTTTCTCAGTTTCACGTGTCACAGTTTTAGGATTCTGAGCTATATCCACCGCAGGTTTGACGACAATCACATTCTTATCGTTATTCTCTTAAACTGTGTTGGTATTCACACTTTTACCCTTTCTATCCTCAGATTGCTGCTCAGTATCAATTTTGACTTCGGGTTGTTGCTCTGTGTTTCCAGTATCAGTCACATTCCTTTTATTACCCTCAATAGCTGGATTTGTGGAACCAACCTCTGTGTTCCCAATTTCAGTCTGTCCCTCATGCTCTTGAGAATCACCTGAATGTTTAGAATCTTCTGGAGACTTTTTTGGAGGTCACTTCATGCTGTTTAGGCTCTTTGATGAACTTCACTTCAGGTTCTTTTTTGGGGGCCACTGCCAAACCTTTAGACTTTTCTTCGGAAACTCCTTTGGGAACAGAATGACCCTGAAACATCACCTGAAGAAGGGTCTGAAACAGAGTCTGGAACAGAGTTTGAATCAAAGCATGAAGAAGGGCCTGAATCAGAGCGAATCAGAGCCTAAATCAGAGCCTGAATGAGCACCTGGAGAAGGGCCTGAATGAGCCATAGTTGCATTAGTTTCTGGGATCTCCTCTGGATTTTTTTACTGAGTCACTCCGGGTCCACTAGAGCCCTGATTTTGAGAACCATTCCCTCCGGTCCCAATTACTTTGTCGTAAGGCAAGAAGTAGACTGACTTAGGTGTACAGCGGTAACGTCTTTTGCCAAAGTTCTCGGAAGTGAAAAATATGGAAATTTNGTACAGCGGTAACGTCTTTTGCCAAAGTTCTCGGAAGTGAAAAATATGGAAATTTTCAATTTACCCAGACAAACGTAAAACTCCAGATTCACCTTGCCATCGCCGTCAATAGTAAACTTAGTTCCAGGCTTCTTACCAACGCTAAGACCATATGTAGCTAAATGTATGTTTCCAGGGGTATCAGTATCGTTGGTGGTGGCAATTCCATTAAAAAATTTGAACTTCGGAGGGTTTTCGACGTCTCTATATTCAAAGTTGCTTTTAGTCCGCAAAATCCTGTCGAATTTAAGTGGTGTAAAGGAGTCACCTTTTTTCACCGCAAAGACCCTTAAAGGTTCTGAATTAGAGCCTGAAGAAGAGCTTGAAGAAGAGCCTGAATAAGCCTTAATTGCATTAGTTTCTGGGATCTCCTCTGGATTGTTGTGCTGAGTCACTCCGGGTCCACTAGAGCCCTGATTTTGAGAACCATTCCCTCCGGTCCCAATTACTTTGTCGTAAGGCAAGAAGTAGACTGACTTAGGTATACAGTCGTAATGTTCGAGTTGAAAGTCTATCGCACTCAAATGTGAGGACATTTTCATTGTATCCAGACACACGTAAAAGTTCCAATTCATCTTGCCATCGCCGTCAATAGTAAACTTAGTTCCAGGCATCTTACCAAAATGAAATTTTGATCCTTGTATCTGCATGTTTCCAGGGGTATCAGTATCGTTGGTGGTGGCAATTCCATTAAAAAATTTGAACTTCGGAGGGTTTTGGACGCCTCTATATTTAACGATGCTTTCAATCAGCGAAACCCTGCCGAAGTAAAGTGGAATAAAGGAGTCACCTTCTTTCACCGTAAAGACTCTTAAAGGTTCTGAATTAGAGCCTGAATAAGCCATAGTTGCATTAGTTTCTGGGATCTCCTCTGGATTGTTGTGCTGAGTCACTCCGGGTCCACTAGAGCCCTGATTTTGAGAACCATTCCCTCCGGTCCCAATTACTTTGTCGTAAGGCAAGAAGTAGACTGTCTGAGGTGTACAGTCGTAATATTTGTTGCCAAGTTCCTTGGAAGTGAAAAAAATGGAAGTTTTCATTTTATCCAGACACGCGTAAAGCTCCAAATTCACCTTGCCATCGCCGTCAATAGTAAACTTAGTTCCAGGCAACTTACCAAAACGAAAATGTAATCCTTGTATCCGCATGTTTCCAGGGGTATCAGTATCGTTGGTGGTGGCAATTCCATTAAAAAATTTGAACTTCGGAGGGTTTGGGACGTCTTTATATATAAAGATGCTTTCAGTCAGCGAAATCCTGCCGTAGTAAAGTGGCGTAAAGGAGTCACCTTTTTTCACCGCAAAGAGTCTTAAAGGTTCAGGAGATTCCGAAGACTGTTGTGATGGCCTTTTATCATCTTTCTTAGAGTCACTATCTGCTTCAAGTTCCGGATCCAACGCACGTTTAGCTACAACTGCAAATTCTGTATACGGTATTTCAATCAGCTTATCCGTAATGGCAGTATTTGTGTCCCTGTTTAAGTAAAAGAGTTGGACCTCTGCAACTTCACAATTTTTCTCCTTGCCCTGGCCACGACACACATACAATTTCTTATTCTTAAGCTTAGAATAGGATGCAACAGATGTTTCTTTAGAACATTCTTTGGTATTGAAGTTAAGTGATGGCAGTTCAAAACAAGCAAAGCCCGGTACCTGTTCAATGGAGCTAACAAGTTGATTTGTCTGGATATGGAACTCAATTGGATTTTGGTTGGGGCTGTCACAAATAAATGGAAGCTGTCTTTTTTCCTGACCATTGAAGTCGATGGTAAGTGGACGCCACTTATTGTTGATATTCGCGAACAAGGCCATTGAAGGTTCTGCAGGTACCGATAACGAAGTCTTTGTCTTAAAAACGAGTTTACTCTTTTCATGCAAAGCAATATTCCTGGTTTCTAAGTCGAAAGGCAAGAGATGGAGTTTTGTTTCTTGACATCTCACTAGCTTGGCAGTGTTGACGCTTTCCTTAGTTTGCAACGTATGATATTTGCCATTTGGGCAGGAGAGCAAAACGTGACTGATCAAGATTTGATCACTATTGAATTCGAGTTTAGTCTTAACTTTTTCGTCATTTGAAATAGCCAACCCACTTTCCGATAATTTCACATACTTAGGACCCTCAGGCGAATAATGTTTCAATTCCTTATCTCCAAAGTAGAGGAAGAAGGCCGGAGCAGCCAAAGGGTTTCCCCATACGAGTTGGTTAGAGTCAATAGGTGGATCAGTATTGGTTTTTCCGGCCACAGAGAGAGGGTGGAATACACCATTGACTTCTGCCACGACCACGTCAAAGAAATAGGAATATGCGTGTACTGAAGCTGCGAAAAAGGCTGCTTGCAATAAAAGAAATAAATTCATGGACTTTTGTTTCCTCATTTTGGATTATGATTATGGTAAGGTGAAAATGGGATTTGAGACTTACGGTATATTTATACGTTCCGCTCACCAAGATAAAAACCTACACAGGCTTAGTAAAGGAACAATTATGCATGCGAAATGATACAACCCAACAATTCAACCAATCAAATTGAATAAGATAATTCAACCAATAATTACAACAAAAAAGAAGTTTTCTAAAGAAAAATTAATACATACAGTTTTTAAAAAAGCTTAGTGGGAAACACTAGAAAATGACCCACCAAAGCTAACTGCGTATCGACCTTGCATATTTGTTGAACTTGCAGGATTTCTGTACTTGTCTGGATCACATGCTCAGGGGCACGTGAGTAAGTGAGACAAGTTCATGGTCATACGGTGGGGCATGTAAGGGTGGAATGAGCCTTGCTGCATATACCGATGAGCACATTTCTAACACTGCTCGGGAAAAGGGGTCTACGACGGCCTACGACAGGAGTGGAGGAACCCCGCATCTTGGTTGACATAGCAACCAAGACATTGGATATATAAGGAGGGCGTAGCCCGTTCTAGTGAGCTAAATTGATAAAGAGGTCAATCACGTGAACCCTAGTTTAGTTATCATAGGAATATAACATAGGAGTATAACAACTTCTCTGCCTTACTTAAAGAAGTTGTTAGACAATGGACGGACTCGCATTCCGGTATATATGGGCGTAAAGGATAACGCTCGAAACAAACCAATAATTGTTCTGATACCTCACTGAGAGAATAGTTCCGTTCCTGCAGGGGTGGAGCCTCATCTAGGATCCATCCCTCATAGGGAACGGCCAGCATAAGATTAAATCAATTTACCCTTTCAAAGAATCACTTGGAAGAGATCCCCTGAGATAGTTCAGTGAGTGACATTTCTATAACAATAAGTATTCAATATAAACCAGCGTGACAAAATGGTTCAAACCAAGAAGACAGAATGGTTCAAACCAAATGGCGGAATGTTTCACACCAACTTTTATTAGAATTCAATATTCTGAAATCTTAAATCTGGACGATTGCGGCATATGTACTTACATTTGGGACAAAAGTCTTGCAGTATCAATCAAGGGTGAAAAATGGAAGGAACTGAACTGGTTTCCTTGTTATCCTGTATACAACAACTTGTCCATTTGGTTTGTGTTGCACTTTGTAACTTACTAACGCATAAACTGGAACGATTTCCTTTTAAGATATACTCAACTCAACGTCGTTTCTCTGTTCTATCTCTTTTTATGTTACCACCCGCTCCCTTTTGCGCGGGACGTGTCCACTCTCGTCTGTGGCTGCATATAACTGTTTCATCTGTCCTGCTTACATGCAGTCACAGGGAACATGCAGTACATCAAAGGTGTACTGGTTGTTTGGAATTGTTGTATCCACTCCCATAATCTGGAATAGTTATCACGTTAAGTTTCAACAAGCGTCCTCCCTTTTGGTACTTCAGTAACCATTTCTGTAGATTCCATTCT
>NKZN01001943.1:0-14022 GCA_002374485.1 Metschnikowia santaceciliae
GGTTGAATGGTTTTGCCACGCTGCTTTAAATAGTTTTGAAAAACACTGTTTCGTTGCATTTTTTTTTGACCCATTATTTCTCGATTCTTAGGGGTATGGTTTGTCACGCTCTTTGACGAACTATCCTGCGCACACCGGTCATTCACGCTATGCTGCACGATCAAACATACTGTAACAATGAGAATGTTGGAACATGAGGAATCTGTTGAACGTTAGCATATACCAATTGGTATACAGGAACCGTTATATGGTTGGACTGCAATAACTCTCTTAAATGAGCCACTTGGGTAATCAGTTCGGTCATCTGTCTTGTAACTCTATTGCTATGCAAGCTAGTGAGTTCGTGATCTCTGTTTCACCATTGATACCTCTCAATACTGAGCAGGATGCTGGCTTTATATGGTTATTCTTGGGGACTCCCAAACGATCTTAGACGGGAGCCCATAGGGCCCTAGCTCTACCTCTGTCTCTTCTTCCACAATACCCAACATTGTTTCATCTGGATAGCTTGGCATGAGCATGCAGTACCCGCACATGTACTGGTCTCAAGTTCATCAGTCACACGTCGCTGTTGAACTTGCAGGACTTCTGTACTTGTTTGGATCACGTGCCCGCGGACACCTGGGTAAGTGAGACAAGTTCATGGTCGTACAGTGGGGCATGCGAGGGTTGAATAACACTTGCTGCGTGTGCAGATGAGCACATTTCTAACACTGATCGGGAAAGGGGTCTACCACACCCTACGACAGGAGTGGAGGAACCCCGCATCTTGGTTGACATAGCAACCAAGATATTGGATACATAAGGAGGGCGTAGCCCGCTGTAGTGAGCGATATTGATAAAGAGGTCAATCTCGTGAACCCTAGTTTAGTTATCATAGGAATACAACATATGAGTTAGACAACGGACCCACTCGCATTCCGGTATATATGAGTGTAAAGGATAATGCTCGACAAGATTGGGTGCAAACCTCGCAAGAGTTGGCGATACACCCGTACACCACGCTACCCCAGAACAAAAAAAGACCAGGGAATAAAGCACTCATTTTGAGACTAACTGTGTTGGAAATAACTTCAATGACTTCAATGATTAAATATATATTTGTGTTACTGTATTTGACTTTTTAGTATTTGAAAATTGTGAATGTAGTATTATCATTGGCGCACTAACTGGTTGGGTGTTGTTGAAATACTGTACTAAGTCATTTTCCGTGCTTAAAAAAAAAAAAAAGACGGAATTTTGGGTTTAATTTGGTGGGTGGTATTTCAGTAAACTAGCTGGCTCCTTTTTAGCGTTAATCCTTGTTTGGACAACTTAGGGCTTGGAACATTTATGTGTAGTAGTGCACTTTCCATATAATAATGAACAGAATTTCAAGCTAATTATACTTTTTTTTATTGGATTTGGTCTAGGATATGGGAAAAAAGTATGAATTCATTATCTTCATTTTGTAAGCCAGTAGAGAATTCAGACGAAAACTTGGTTCATAATACCTTAATTGATGAGTGAGCTGAAGGTAAAGATGTATAATATGACATTTAGTAATTAAGTTAACAGCCGTCAATTTGGGTAGTCCATAATTTGTTTCTATGAGCAGGATGGGTGCTGGAAGTTTGAAAAGATTAGGTGTCCAAGTGTGGAAATGACACTAGATGCAGCACCAGCCTTAGCGAAAAGCATCTGTACCCCAGATCCCAACATTTTGTGTCTGTACTTCTCACAGATTATGAAACTTATATTGTGCTTGCGTTATTTCTTTACTAAAGCTTTATTGAGAGAGGAGTAAATTTCAGTTTTATTTCAGTAGTACTGAATTCAGAATCGGGATAGGACAGAATTAGACAAATTAGACAGATCAGACAGATTGGACAACTCAAACATATTAGACAGATTAGACAGGTTTTAGACACACCCAAGTGATCTCTAAAGTCCTTCAAGAACTGATTAAATTTTGAACACCTTAATATGACTCTGAGATTAACTTCAGCTACAAATGATAAAACCGAAGTAGCTTTGACCGAGACCAAAATATTTGAACACGACAATGTAATGGAGACAGAAAAGGCCTTACAAGAGATTTCCAGATCGGGTAATACGCCTAAAAACACCATTTTTTTTCCAAAATCTCTACTGGAGCTAACTTTATTGGTAAACGTCAAAACTTCATCCACCGGGGTTTTAGGTGATTCCTGTGTGGAGGTTTATACTAATCCTGGTGTGGATAAGTGTGGAGACCTGTGTATAGAGTCATTTCCTGTGTGTAGACAAGATTCAGGAAAAAAACATCAATACCAGAAATTTCCAATTCTCGAAAAAACCAAATCCTTCCATTTCGAAAAAACCTACAACTTTGTGGTGTCCAGAAATCTTGTGATGTACAAAAATTCACATGCTACACCAAGATTTGGGTGCGAAAAAAAGCGCGCGGTGTCAATGTCCAACACCCTCAGTACCCTACCAAATAAGCACGTATTCCAGGCCACAACAAAATGGAGCAGGTTTGATAGAGATTTGGGGATTTCAAAATTACAAGCAGAGCTGATCCAATTAGTTTTTGAAGAAAGTTCTAAAAGAAATACCGTTTTTACCCTAGAATTTCCTGACATAGGCCGAAATATGGACCGTGGTTTTGCCAGTCGCTCCTCTTGCACTATCTATACATCCAAAGAAGACAACAAAGCAGGAAAAAAGTCAGAAAAGCTGGAGCATCCAGACTGGAAGCTAAAGTGTGATAATTTAATTGGTGAAAAGAAGTTTTGGGGTACCCCAAAGATTTATGGGAACAAAGTGAGTAAATCTGGGAATACTCAACTGTCAGCCAAGCACATTGGGACTTATACCAATGACTCCACAAGCTTAGATGAATATGAGAAGCCAGGTGAGGAGTATTCTGCAAAACCTGAAAGTCCAAATAAATCCCATCTTCCACTTGGTCTAGACGGAGTCTCATTGTGGATGTTAAGAGGTATGTATTCTCAGGCCTATTCACTGAGTCATGTCAGTAAAGTAGGTCTGAATCAGGAGAGGGAACAGAGGAAACAAGGACCGAATGAGACTGAAAAAGATCATTTGCGTGTTACAGTCCCTAAGCTAAGTGGTACTGAGGCAATGGTAGAAGCACCATATCCTTATGGTGGATGTCTTGGTGGATTCTCCAGAGTTCATGTTGTTTGTCTAGAGATTCCCCTAGAAGCACCAGCTCCAAAAGTTCCCATCAATATTGCACAGTTGGTACTATCTTTGGAATAAGCACTCTCAAGTCCAGTCGTCAAGCAGTCGTCAAGTCCAGTCGTCAAGTCCAGACCCCTGGTAACTACCTTACATAAGACATAGACACAGAACTGTGTAGGAGAGAATTTGGGAGAGCAAAAAATACCACAGAAGAGACGGATATTCAATTGTGATTTTAGAGTCCGCAAATGAACCTAGAGATCGGCATTTGACTTTATGGTCGAGTATCCAGGAAGTGACATTTGTTCTTTAGCCAAGTGTGACTTCAAGAAGGGTGAAGTCACATTATCTACTTCATCAGTTGTAGTTCCCATAGTAGTAGCTATCTTATTGATACTCTTCTTATCCTTCGGGATTGCATACTCCTTCCACCGCGATTTTGGAGGAGTTGAAGTTGTACATCAGCAGGAGGTTGACGCCGCAAGCCATTAAGATCCGTGCTGATGTTGAGGTGTCGTGTTTCCTGTACGAGGGTATCGATGCCATCAAGAATGCTTTGAAGGCCGGAGAGGCTGAGTCCACCGAGCCCATACTGGATCTTGGCAAGGAGTGGAAGCCTGGGCAGAACACGGAATATCTATGCACCGGCTCGGACTAATCCGCGCACTGACTGCACAATCCCAATACGGGGAGGTGGAGACAATAAATAACAGTACTGGGCCTTTTGGTCTAGTAATTGGAACGAGTCAATTTAAATACTATACCGAGGAATAATTGGAGGTAAAATAATTCCGGGTACGACATACTCAACCTGGACTCACTGTATACTCAACCTGGACTCACTGTATACTCAACCTGGACTCACTGTATACGCAGCCTGGACTCACTGTATACGCAGCCTGGACTCACTGTATACGCAGCCTGGACTCACTGTATATTCAACCTGGACTAACTATATACTCAACCTGGACTAACTATATACTCAACCTGGACTAACTATATACTCAACCTGGACTAACTATATACTCAACCTGGAGGCATTACATGCTTAACCTGGAATCACTACTAGACAATACTGGATACTGATACTACAAATACTAGAAACTTTTAAGCTGAGTGGGATTATTACTAGGTACTACTACTTTCGAATTCTGGCTGTTGCTTGTATTGTTACCTAGCCGTGTTTGTTGATCACTTAAAATAGAAGTGGGTCACTTACCATACCTTTGGGGCTCTGTTGGTCGAGATTGGTTCCCTCACAAGCTTACACTAGGCACCAACAAACAAGTTACTACCACTAGACACTAAAAATGGCTACTGAAAAGTTATAGAGAGGAAACCACCACTTCCCACCACACATCTCACCTCTACATCTTGACTTAAAGAAAGAGAGTGATATAAATTTCCGGCAAAACCATACCAGAATCCATAGAAGATTCTTCGGGACCCGACCCGAGTCTGGGGCCCAGAAGCCTCGTTTACGGGAGACCAGCGTTTCTAATGTGCTTGATCTGGAAAGGGGAATCACGGATTCCGAAGGGGAGCAAATCCCTAGAACTTTCCAGTTTAGCTCCAAGCTACAGCACAAGCCAGAAGACAAACTAACAGATGATACTCTAACTGCTTTACCTGAATTGAAGATACTTGAGTGAGAAATTTCTGGCCCAGTCCAGAAGTCAGTGCAGAAGTCCGTACAAGAGTCAGTACAAGAGTCAGTCTAGGAGTCAGTCTAGGAGTCAGTCTAGGAGTCAGTACAGAAGTCCGTACAGAAGTCCGTACAAGATTCAGTACAAGAGTCAGTCCACAAGTCAGTACAGGAGTCAATCTACAAGTTAGTCCAGAAGTCAATCCAGAGGTTAGTGCAAAAGTCCGTACAGACGTCAGTACAGGAGTCAGTACAGAAGTCCGTACAGAAGTCCGTCTAGGAGTCAGTCCACAAGTCAGTTCTACCATCCCAGATAATCCATAATAATAATCTGTGAATTAGTCTATCTTTTAAAGTAAAGTTTCCAATTTATCTCCATTTTCAGTGGGTTTCGTAAGTCAAATTTAAGTATAGGATCAGATTCATAATTATTTAATTGATTTCTTTTAAGAGATGATAATAATTTATCTTTTAATCCCAAATTATGTTTCATTATTTTAATCTTCTAATTTTTCTGAGAAAAATATAAAGGATTTGTCATTATTTCTTTAAATTCTTTTTTAAAATACGGTCATTTTTTAATACATCTATGCCTAACTTCTTATATTCGTTGATGGATCCTCAAGAGAGGAATCCACGTGGCTTATACTTTGAGAGAAACGTGGAACCGAAAAACTGTCTACCAGAACAATGGTAAGGATTGTTCAGGAATATTCAAAGGAGCCATCGGAGCACTACGTGCATAGGTGGCCAAACGCCGTATCACCATTGTAACACTCGGACTGAGAGGCTTTGTAATACCTTCATAGGCACGGCCCTGTCTATGGTGGATCTAACAAATACATAATTATACATATATATTTTTTTAATTCATATGTGAATAATTCTCTTTTACTTAAATTATTTAAAAAAATTCCTGCTATCGCTTGATTAATTCTTTTCAACCTATGTTTCAGTATATATTGATATACAGGAATATGTAAGTCGTAGCTTACAAGACCAAAGTGCGATACAGTGTTTTTCAAAACCGTTCAAACCAGCGCGACAAGTGGTTCAAACCAGTGCGACAAGTGGTTCAAACCAGCGCGACAAGTGGTTCAAACCAGCGCGACGAAATGTTTCGTACCCCTTCGCACAGTCTTTCAAACCAAATGGCGTCATGTTTCACACCAACTTCTATTAGATTCAATATTCTGAAATCTGAAATCTAGAGGAATGCCTCATATGTGCTACATTTGGGACAAGAGTCTTACAGTATCAATCAAGGGTGAAAAACGGACGGAGCTGGACGGAACTGGACGGAGTTAAACGGAGCTGAACGGAGCTGAACGGAGCTGAACGGAACGGAACTGAACGGAACTGGGTTTTATTGTTATCCTGTATACAACAACTTGTTAGGGGTGTACGAAACTTTTTGAATTGTTGGTTTGTTTATTTTTGCTAGTGTGGTTTGAATCGTTTTGCCGCGCTGGTTTGAACCATTCTGTCTTCTTGGTTTGAACCATTCTGTCTTCTTGGTTCGAAACATTTTGTCGCGCTGGTCTGAACCATTTTTTCGCGCTGGTTTGAACCATTTTTTCACGCTGGTTTGAACCATTTTTTCACGCTGGTTTGAACCACTTTGTCGCACTGGTTTGAATGGTTTTGAAAAACACTGTATTCATATAAAAAATGCCAGGCAGGATAAAATAAAGTGAAAAAAAATGGTATATCTCCATTTCAACTAGTTGTGGAATTCTTATACATGCACCGGGCAATTGTGTGGTCCTTCAGTGTATTTTATAGATATCTGGTCGTTCAGTTTCAACTTATGTTTTAGTATATATTGATATACAGGAATATGTAAGTTGTAGCTTACAAGACCAAAGTCTATAAACGTGTCGCAAAGGCAGGTAAAAACCCTTCACCTGCCGGAGGCCTGCCCGTACCACATCACTGGCTTGTATGCAACACATCTACGAAGTACTGTGACTCCGCATATGCTAGGTACTTCTTGACAAGACGTACATCAATATATGAGCAGAGAATCACACGTGACGACCTATTTCAGCCCCAAACGTTTTGTTACTCCTTTCGTGCCAGAAGTTTCCCTGAAAAAAGAGGGCAAACTAGATCTACCAGTGTGTTAAATCCTTATTTGAATGCTTGTCATATCACGTGACGAGGACTACTGTCGGAGCACGATCTCCAGTAATAATTCCACCACAAAATCCGAGAGATGAATATACCTATAGGAGCTAAACGCAAATCAAATGCCTTTACCCTTGACCCTTTTAATGCTCTTTGTTCTGTTGTGATGGTCGGGGCCGTTCGGAGATTACCCAAACAGGCAATTTCCCGGACCATCCTCATTCACGTATTTCTGCCAAGCCACATCCAAACGAAAAGAAAAGAGAACAACTACCTTTTACTGAACCTTCAAGAACTATTTCGCAACTCTCTTGTGCCTAAATTAGGTTCAACAGAGTTTAGGGCATCATGTTCTTGTGTCGAAAAATCACCAATTGCTGTCGGTCTATATATATATATATATATATAAACTGAATGACCCGATGGCAAGTGGTCAGACCAATCAATATTAATTAGTGTAGAGTTACTAATGTTTACTAAGGACTTGGAATGTTTCTTCACATCTTGGTATACTGCATATACCACCAATCACTTCATAAACAACCTTTATTCCAGTGGACACATAGATTCTACTAGTAATCTGAGAGTATTATACATAATTAACAATCACGTAAACCCTAGAAATACTCTACTAGTAAACACACACTTTTTTAGGTTCTAGACATTTGTGGGAGGTACGGGTGTGAAACAGAAGATCACCAACTGCGAACTACTGCTCCCCCTCATGTACCGATTCAGATCCTTGACCAGACACACGGGACGAGCTAGGGCGCGGTATGCCAGCACGGCACGTGACCAGGGTTTACTGCCCATGCAAAAGTATCAAGAAAAACTTCAAGCCAAAGCGGCACAAATGGGTGTTTCTTCCATCGACGAGATGACCCAGAAACTCCAGGCAGACATCGAAGCCAAGAAAAAGCAAATGAATGCCGTGGACCCGTTAGCAGAGCTTGAAGCGCACGAAAAAAAGCAAGCGGAGAAAGCCCGTGCTAATCGGGCCAAAGCTTTTGCCGAAAGAGGTAAAATCGACCAAAAGAGCCCTCAGGCCCCCTACAAAACTTTACAATCGTTTGTTGATGTGGACAAAATCAGGCACCTCCCCCCAAAGGAATTGGAGTTTATCTGGCGTGCACGCTTTGCCAGCAACGAAAGGGCCATGAGCGCGGTGTTACTGGGAGAGCAGTTCTCCCGTATGTTCGCCAACGCTTTTAAGAACCCCAACTTCATCTTGCCTCTTCCCAAAGAGGGCGATGGCTACGAGATGCATTTTGTGCAGTGGAGTTTTGTGGGGCCTCAAACCACGCATTGTATGCTTACATCTTTGGCCGAGTACAAATTGCACAAGGAGTACGCCAAGCCACACACCACATTGATGTTCCACCAGGACATCATGCACGATAAAGGCCTGGTGTTGATGAATGGGCAGGTGGAGGACGATGTGCCTCTTACGGTTGATGAGGCACAGTTGTTGGTGTTGAATGTGCAACGGTTTTATGGAGTGACCGAGAGCAAGTCCAAGTTGGCTTTGTTGCAGGCCTTTACTTCGGGCGACCAGGCCTTCGATATGGACGCCTTGATCAAGGAAGCTGCTTCTATGTGATAAACTGTTGCACCTATTAACTACTGGATCTATGGTTCAGTAGTTAATACTAGATGTATGTTCTAGTCAATGGTATTGGACATTTGATCTAGTCATTAATCCTGGACATATGATCTAGGAGTTAATACTGGTCATATGATCTAGTACTTACTGGACATGTGATCTAGGAGTTAATACTGGACATATGATCTAGTACTTACTGGACATGTGATCTAGTAGTACTGGTCATTTAATCTAGTAGTACTAGACATTTAATCTAGTTGCTATATAGAGGGAGAAGTGGTGAGATCATTCCTATAGATATATATCAAGAGGTGACTTGGGATACACATGATATCAAGTATATTCACTCACCACTCATTACACTAGTATAGTGATATGGTAGCAGTACATAGTCAGTAGTGGAGGCAGTACTGAGAGTAGTATAGAAGTCGATTAGTTCCTGCTATGATATACTCTCCCTCTTAAAGAACTGACTAGGTAGACCACTACCCATGGTGGATCCAACACCACTCGCTTCATAATTTTGAACGTACCACGAATGATATTGGCAGACATCGCTATTCCTTCGAGGAATGTCAAAAAGACAAACCGGATGCTTCACCAATATAAGGGGTTCTAAAAGGGATGTAAGAGGGTTTTGAAAGGGTTTCTGATTTTGTTCTGAAACGCTTCTGAAACGGTTATGAGATGGTTTCACAGGCCCGCATTGTCAAGTCAAGGGGAGTTGGTAAAGAGTCAGATTCTTTTGATGTAAATAATAAGACACCGAATCAATCCCCATCGAAAGAGAACATCAGTTCCAGAACAAACCTCATTGTCATGCTTGTCATATTTCTCATCCCAATTTTCAGTCCGATTTCCAATGTATAACTCTTCATAAGACCCCAAATCTCTCTATCCTAGACTCAAGAGATCATCCAAAGATGTGGTCTTTTTCTTGGCTGCACGCTTGGGAGCCTTTAGTGTACGCTTGGCTGGGACTTTGACTGGTTTGTCCGGCACATAATCGTCGGAATCGGATTCTGACACCTGCACTATTTCCCTAGACTTTGGAGCTGCTTTTTTAGGAACGGTCTTTGGAGTTTGTTTGGGTGCAGTCCTTGTATCACTCCTCGGAATAGGAGTTTTTGTCTGGTTCATCTGAAAGTCTTTTTCGTCGGATTCCAAGAATGTGATTTTCTTTGCTGCTTGTTCCGGCACATTGACATCCTCCAACGGCTTCCGTTTCGTATCGTAGCGTAGCTTATTGAGAAGCTGGCGAAACGACTTCTTCATGGATACATCGTCACTTGCATGGAACTCGGTTTCGTCGATGTTAATTTTTTGGAGCTGAGCTGTGGCCGTGCTAATAGTTTTTTCCACGAAATCAGAGAAAATCTGCTTATCGTCCTGCTCAATGAACTTCTTTGTGGCCTCGAAAATGGCTTCCTCCGGTATTAAATGGAGGTCTGTCTCGCCTAAAGATTGCTTGAGGATATGATGTATGGAGACATTCTCGACTGGAGCAATCGGGCTTAGCTCCAGGCCTTTTTTGGGCCTGGGCACCGCTTCCACCTTCCTTTTATGGTAGAGTAATATATCGTCAACATTAGCAATTTTTCCCACGTATCGATTAGAGAAACGACGGGCATTTTCCACCTCGTAATCTCCCGTATGGTCAACTCTAAGCCGCACAAGCGGTAGAGAGTCGTTTTCGGTGCCTTCTTTGGCCCTGGTGATCATATTCTCCACCTTTTCATTTAAAAACGACGCAATATCCGCCTTAGAAGCTGGACCTTCCACAAAATGTTCATCCCTCAAACATACATCTTCAATAATAAAAGGACGCACCGTGGAAAGCGGAATAGGCTCCAACGTATAATCTTTACCGCGGATTTTCAACAAGAAAACGTGTTTTGGAGCTGCTTCCGCCTGGCAAAGTGACGTAGCCACTGAAGAACCTGCCTGGAGAGTATCGAAACCTGTAGTAGGGTTATATTGTGGAAACGGAATACATTCATGTTCATGGCCCCAGAGAACAAAGTCCAAAAAGCTCGGAAGAAAGTCTTCCGGCACATAAGACGTGATGGTATGACGATGATGGTTCTGGTGCAAGCACAAGAGATTAAAAAAGTCGGATTCCGAAGCCGGTTTCTGGAAGGTCACATCTCCATTGCGCATAATCCGCTGGAGCCGTTCATCTCGCACATTGTTTATACCGTAAAGTGCCAATTTCGTAAACCCTTTCTGGAACACCAAAGGCGTAACGGTGATTTTATCCAGCCGGGGAATATGGCCAAAGTAGTTAATGAGTCCGGTGGTGGCCAACACATCCAAAGGCGAAAGAAGACCTTCTCCCGTTGCATCATCGTGGTTTCCAGATATGGCAAAAACAGGAATGGATACATTCATATTGGGGTCCTCATAGTTAACCGAGTCGCCCACGCGTAGAGCCGGAGCAGGGTCACTCAACAATTCCAACTCACAAGGCCGGTCCCCCATACAATTCAAGCGGAGAGATTGGATCACATGGAGAAGTGATTTCTTCAGTGGCTTGGAAACGTGGAATAAGTCGCCTCCTTGCACCACCATGTCTACGTCACGTGTCTTGGCAAGGTAGGTGATTTCCTGGAACGTACGCCACAGATCGTCTCCACGCACGGGGTCATTCTCGAGATACCCCACATGATTATCTGTCGTGAGGAGAATGGAGAGCGTATTCTCGTCATTGGGGAGGTGGTCCACGGGGGGCATGTATGGAGTATGGTGGAGTTGACTTGACTTGAGGTAGACATGGTGCGCGTGCAGGAAAGGAATGTATGGGAAAATCCATAATATCCAAGTCCTTAATAGACACCAGTACCTCTCATTAATTAATCAATGGGAAGGACTATGCAGAGCAAAGAGGTGCCTATGTCTTACAACTAAGAAAGGACCTCATTGAGAGTGTTCAAGAACTTTATACGGACACTCCCTCTGCGTTATAAAGACCGAATGTTCACCGATGCTGTCTTTAAGAGTCGAAGCAAGCAAACAAAAGTCTATTGTCATCACTTGATGACCGGTGCTACCATCAAAGATGTTTCAGGGACAAGACATTGGCCGAGAAACTGGATGAAGTTCAAGAAAACGACATGGACTCATGATCCTTTTGATTATGTTCAATAATTTCATCTTGGAAATGATCTACAACACATTTTTTGCAACATCCAGTTATCCTCTTTGTGGTATTCCCTACTCTACTGCAATTTTAGACAAGGTTCGACCCTTTTTCTTTGAATGCTCCATCGCTGCAGTCATTTGGGAAGAGTGCAAGATGTCAGGCACTCCCTCGATTCAATACGCTGTTGGAAACCGTGATACTGATTTCAAAAAGCTTGATCTTTATTAGTATCATATCAAGACTCTTATCACTTATCGAAAACCAACAAAACACCGGATTGATATCGCCGCTCCTGATTGATGCATTGACTCCATTGACGCCTGATTTAACGCGCAAGAACATTTCTTCTTTCAAGCTGTTTAATGGACGATGCTTTTAAACTTGATTTCATTAAAAAGCATTCATAGACGGAGGTCTTAAACCACTGCGCAAACTTTGAATTCTCTAAACACTTCGGTGTTCTCCCTCGGAGTTTTTACACCTCATTTTGAAGTTTTCTCCGACCCGCTTTTATAGACTTCTAGCCTATGAATAAAGGTATATATATTAGTGGGTCTGATTTCAGGAGAGATCTTGTGTGATTTCCTCTTGGTGTGGTTTCCTTTTGGTGTGGTTTCCTTTTGGTGTGATTTCCTTTTGGTGTGATTTCCTTTTGGTGTGATTTCCTTTTGGTGTGATTTCCTTTTGGTGTTTTTCCTTTTGGTGTGATTTCCTTTTGGTGTTTTTCCTTTTGGTGTGATTTCCTTTTGGTGTGATTTCCTTTTGGTGGTGTTTTTTCCTTTTGGTGGTGTTTTTTCCTTTTGGTGGTAGAAACACCGGGAACTCATCCTTTCATACTGGTGTAACCCTTCACATGGCCAAAGTCACGGGACTTATTAGTTTTCAGTCTTACGTTTATTGAATATAATTTGGGTCTAGCCTACGTTATCTTCAATCGCTCGGGAGAACTCCTGACCTTGCAAACGGGTGGCAGTCCCTCCTTTTATATTGGAGTGGACGTGCCTCTTTGAAACATTGCGACTCGAGCTGTGTTTAAGTCGCACACGCCCAGGCTTTGAGCTCTAACGCATATGCGTGAAGTACTCACGGGTAAACAGGACTGGCTGCGGTGCTAGAGAGAGTAAGCAAGAACTATTTCTTAACCGATCCAGTGTGGGCTCATAACGGGGACAACAGCGAAGTAGAGAATTTGAATTGGGGTTACGAAATGGAACGAGACCAAGAAGAGATCTTGCAGTGGACCCTAAGGGTATGGTTTTTTTTTCTTTTTTTTCTTTTTTTTCTTTTTTTTTTTCCTTTTTTTTCATATTATACTTCATATTAGTATGTCAGAAAAAGTAGTCAATGCAGTATGAGGTTCTGTCCAATTAACTCTATGGTGATTTGGAAAGCCAAGCACATAGCAACACCCGTTGACTAGGCGAAGCCGTTGTCAAATACTTAAGTAGCTCAGATTCCTCTTTCTGGGGAATCATCAACAAAAAGATATACTCAACAGAGTACCTGACGTAACGAGAATCTAACGATACTCACTCTACCACTATATTCACTCTACCCTAATACTACTATAGTCTAGTACTACTATAGTCTAATACTACTATAGTCTAATACTACTATAGTCTAATACTACTATACTCTAATACTACTATACTCTAATACTACTATAGTCTAGTACTACTATACTCTAATACTACTATACTACTATACTCTAATACTACTATACTACTATACTCTACTGGCTGTACTGTATCTGAATAAACAAGAATATTATTGTTAGCTCCACCATAGGCAGGGCCGTGCCTATGAAGGTATTATGAAGCCTCTCAGTCCGATTGTTACAATGGCGATACGGCGTTTGGCCACCTATGCACGTAGTGCTCCGATGGCTCCTTTGAATATTCCTGAACAATCCTTACCATTGTCCTGGTAGACAGTTTTCCGGTAACACGTTTCTTAAAGGTACATATGCCACCTCGGTTCCTCTCTTGACGAACCATCAACGAATATAAGAAGTTAGGCATAGAGGAAAGAAGATAACAATTATAATATACTATAATATTCACTATTCGCTCGAAGCTTAGACACAGTACCAAATGGATGACCACCACATTGGGAATCACACCCCAACTATAGAGAGAACTACATCACCATACCTAAAGGGACTTTTAATTAGTCCACTTCCGCTTGCACTTCTACATTTTGGTTAGTAGTTCTAAAGGTTATGAGCCCTGTATATACTATACGATACTATACTATACTATACTATACTATACTATACTATACTATACTATACTATACTATACTATACTATACTATACTATACTATACTAT
>NKZN01001944.1:0-42950 GCA_002374485.1 Metschnikowia santaceciliae
GTAGTAGTAGTACGTAGTAGTAGTACGTAGTAGTAGTACGTAGTAGTAGTACGTAGTAGTAGTACGTAGTAGTAGTACGTAGTAGTACGTAGTAGTATAGTATAGAGTAGAGGACTGTGATTAATATATAAAGTAGCATACTATAGAGTATAGTGTTGAATTCACCTTCGGTGGTGGTCTACGTATTGAGGTATTTTAAGCCTACGCTGTCTAATCCTAACAATAGTCATATCATTGTGCCACTCCTCTACTATCATTGTACGAGGTACCAGGATGGATATGATGAACTCGAGGTACTAGTATGGATGCGATGAACTCGAGGTACTAGCATGGATGCGATGAACTCGAGGTATCGGGATGAATGTGAAGAGTGTTCCCCAAGCACCTACCAATGACCGAGCCAGGCAACACCACTACTAATACTTAAGTAGCCCGATTCCTCCTTCTGAGGAATCATCAACAAAAAAACATACTAAGCAGAGTACTTGACGCAACAACAAGAATCTAACAGTAACAGATCAAAACCACATATCGTATATCATACTAATTTTTATGTTCTTTATAACGTGTTTTAACCTAAACTTGTATTCGTTGATGGTTCCTCAATAAGAGGAACCGAAGCGGTTTATATAACTTTGAGAGAAACGTGGCACCGAAAAACTCTCCACCAGAACAATGGAAGTATTGTTTCTGGAATGTTCGAAAGGGGTCTTGGATTCACGAGTTATCACAACGATCAAATGCCGTGTCATTGCAATTGTAGTAGACACTAATAGAATCGGACATCGTAGGCTCCATATTGTATCTATAGGTACTTTTCTACCTATTGTGGATCTAACATCCCGCCCCCCGCCCCCAGCCTCGATGTCGATTTATCGGGCATTGGAAGGCCATGTTTTTGAGCGTAGTCTCGGTAAAGTTGGGGAGCGGTTGATTTCAAATCTCCCGCTCGTACCGTAATGACTTCGCCCTTTGGGTGTTTGCAGCGAACCGTTAGATTATAGCCGCGGCTTACCTTTTTATGTCGTGTGATCTCTTCTACCTCGACTAGTTCGGATCCGTCCTTGACTCTTCTTCGTGTGGACTCTCACCTTTCGGTCACTCAACATCAGCAATCGAATGGCCGTGTTGAAAATCGGAACAAATTGATTGAGAACTATCTTCGTTTTTACATCCAACACAACCAAGCCTGGCCGTCTCTCCTAGCCGTGGGAGAATATGTGCTCAATGCGCAACCCTCTACGTCGCTTCAAGGTAAATCGCCTTTTGAATTGGATCTCGGATATGTTCCATCATCACCATTACATTTTGAATTCCCTGTTCCGATCCAGCACCTTAACCGTGACTCAGTGGACATTGCAAAAACACTCAAACGCGTATACACGGCAGCGATCGCGGCTGACCAGGCCTCCTTCGATAAAACTAAGACTTATTTCGATCGGAAACATAAGGATGTTAGTTTCCAGACAGGACAACAAGTCTATGTCGAATTGAACTGTCTCACCGGCTTTCCAGACGCTAGGAATTCCCAACTTTCACCAAAACTTCGTTCGAAGTTCGCAGGACCATTTGAAATTGCAAAAGTTGAATCACCGGTAAATTACCAGCTCGTGATGCCCCCGCAATCTAAAGGCAGCAACGTTTTCCACATTAGCCGGCTACGCTTACTGAAGACAATTCCTGAAGAGTACTTTACTCCACTCCCTACCGACGTCGGCCTCAAACGTTATAAAGAACATAACACTAATAGATAATACTAATGGATCATAGCCATGGATCATAATTTAAATCATAATTTATAGAACATCTTAGATCCATCATAGGTAGTGCTCTATGTATTGAGGTATTTTGAGCCTATACCTTTCGATCCTAAAAAAGGCCATTTCATCATAGTTCTTCGACAACGTTTGCAATGGTCTTCGTCGTACGATGTATTATGATGGATTTAAGAATATCCTAGAAAAATCCTCATAGTTGTTCTGGCGAAGAGTTTTTCGATGCAACGTTTCTCATCCTAGTTATATAAGTCGTCAATGAATACAAGTTTAGGTAGCCAACGTTTCTAAAAGACCATAACCGCATAATTCATAGGTCATAGTCATAGTCATAGTCATAGTCATAGATCATAGTCATAGTCATAGATCATAGTCATAGTCATAGACCATACATTGTAGACGTTGATTTATAGGCCATGGAGAAGTGTTTACTTCAGGAGGAGGAGGAGAAGAAGGGGTAGTCAGTGTCCATTGAAGTATTACTAATACGAGATCTTTTGGTGGCGAGATCCTTCGATGGGTCTGGTTCTTGGAGGTATCTTGAAGCATCTTGGTATACCTCAGGCAGTTGATATTTGATTGAGTTATTCAATAATAAAATAGGGCAAAGTCTCCATTATATATCAGGAGATTTTTCCTGCACCATTGCTTCAATTGTAGCAACAATTTTTGATCCCAAGGCTGTACGAGAACTTGGAGCAGTCTTCGAAAATGAACATATCATTACCACGTTTGGCGAGCCTGCTCCTGTTAATGGTGCTGAGAACCAAATTGAATAATTTTTAAAAAAAAAAAAATCCTACCCAATTATGAGCCCGGTTCTCCCCAAATTTTTTCTATTAACAATCCTTTTTATGTGTACGGGTTTCTGTGGAGAGTCTAAGCTCTGTGTTTATGTATAATGACGGTGGGGATGTCGGGTCGGGTCGGGGTTCCGGATGAGAATTACCGGAAAAGGCAATTTCCCGGACCTGCCCCACCCTCTATTTCCCTCCTAATCCACGAGTAAAATTTTGAAAAAAGCTATGCATTCTGTTTATAGTGCTTAATAAACTACTCTTCGAGATTAATAAAGTATTTATAGTGGTTTTGGGGGATTTAAAGCCACGGTTAGGAAGGGTGTGGTCACGTGATATGAGGCCTGACATCCGGATGGATCGTGGAAGACTCATATCAGATCTAACACTTCCACTGAACTTCTATCTCCAAATTCTAGTCTCTATGAACCACAGATACGTACTCTCTAATCTCTACTAAACAATACTCTGTTCTCTACTCTTTAAACCACATAATAGTCTAATCTCTACTATACAATACTCTGTTCTCTACTCTTTAAACCACATATAATTCTGGTATGTAGTATCCACTTTCTACTCTCAAATATCTATTCTCTAATGGATTTATTGGAGCAGTACCTCTTTGGATCCCAGCAGAACATTCCGATATTCACCAGAGTGGCCTTGGATCTCACAATTGGTGAAGCTAGCAATGAATTTGCCGAAGTTATTTTCATTTTGAAAAATAATAAGATTCCACAGCATATCGGGTATACCATCAATTTCAACCTAGATGAGCTTGGTGAGACGTTCAAGCACGGTTTAAGAAGGATGTGGTCACGTGACAGGACTCTTTATAGGCGGTCATTAGAATAGGGGTGTACTGGCTTCAAGAATCCCGGATGTACTGGTGTACAGTTTTTAGTGGATCGGTTTTATTTATTTACGTTTATTTTTAGGTTTATTTATTTATGTGTATGTGTGTTGTATATGATTAGAGGTTTCCAAATAACAGTGAGTATGCGATAAAGCTACGAAACTACGGAGCACCCTAAAAATTCGGGAAAAAAAGATAAATACACGAGATCACGTGGAAACCAATAAAAAGGCTTAAAGCATCATATGATATAAATTAAACACCAAAAAATTTGGGGGATGGAGAAATACGTGGAGTAGTAGGGTGAAAGGCTGTGTAGCGTGTATACAGGTCCCGACATGTCATCAGTCAACAGAAGCTTAAATGAAAATACAGAAACAAATATGAATTATTTGAAACACTTGAAACAAATCTGAAACACCTATAAAACACCTATAAAACACCTATAAAACCGATCTGAACTAAACTTAAATCGCCTACAGCTCACTATGTATCTCATACAGAGAGAATGGGGAGATCAAGTCCACACACTGTCTGCAGGCACACACGATGTAATATGCGAGGACAAGGCACTTTGGATACTTTGGACACTTTGACAGATGCACGACCATAAATACGAAGCAGATAGAAAGCAAGGAACAAAGCGTGTGCAGGCTAATCCGGCATAACCACCACCCAGATCTGTTTCATGAGTGTTTCAGCCAATCTGCAACCACCTTTGGGATCTGCACAGGGCAGTTTCATGTTCGTCTCGCGCACCGTCTGAATCGCGAGTTTACTTTCCGCCCAAAACAGAAATAAGTGTGTGTGCGCGCACCGTCCTGGGCGCTCTGAAAACAAACATTTTGTTGTGCCTTGGCCAGCTACTCCTTATACCCGATCTATTTTTCAACCATGAGAGAAATTGTATGTTGTGCCATGTTTCAAGTGCACCCGTGCCCCAGGCTCTTGGGGCCCTTCTAAAACTCGGGTACTTTTCCTGTTCCGTATATAAGATCACAGACATCCCCTCCATCCTGCCCATGATAATTACAGCCACCCAAATCATCGACATTGAGAGAAGCTATGGCATCCAACGTGGTGTAGGCGCTGACACACTTAACATTACATTACCATATATATGGGTATAGTCCAATATAGTGAATATGGATATGGATACAGCGGATATGGATATGGATATATATACAGTGGTTGGCTGATGGTGGGTTTACAGCCACGCAGTTCCACATCTCCATATACCTCCTATAACCCAGAAGTTAGATTGCAGCCACCTACTCAATCATAGTTTCTTGCAGTTCCAAGTCCTTTTTCGTGTCTAAACAGGGACTATACATATACCTGATTATGTGCTCATCTCCATCTGTTCCACCTCTTAATATAACTCCAACCATTATCCATATATCCTCTTATTTGTCTGTGGCTATACGACCCATTTCAAACATATACTAACCCCTAGATTCATTTGTCCACCGGTCAGTGTGGTAACCAGATCGGAGCCGCCTTCTGGGAAACCATCTGTGGCGAACATGGCTTGGATAGCAGTGGAGTGTACCACGGCGACGAAGGCATTCAAAAAGCAAAGTTGGATGTGTATTTCAACGAGGCCTCTTCTGGCAAGTATGTTCCTCGTGCAGTGCTCGTGGACTTGGAGCCCGGCACCATCGATTCCGTCAAGTCGTCCAAAATCGGAAACTTGTTCCGCCCAGACAACTACATCTTCGGCCAATCGTCCGCAGGTAACGTGTGGGCCAAGGGTCACTACACCGAGGGAGCAGAATTGGTCGATTCCGTCATGGACGTCATCAGAAGAGAGGCCGAGGGTTGTGATTCCTTGCAAGGTTTCCAAATCACCCATTCCTTGGGTGGAGGTACAGGTTCCGGAATGGGAACCTTATTGATATCCAGAATTAGAGAGGAGTTCCCCGACAGAATGATGGCCACTTTCTCAGTGGTTCCCTCGCCCAAAGTGTCCGATACCGTGATCGAGCCCTACAATGCCACGTTGTCCATCCATCAATT
Organism: Metschnikowia santaceciliae; assembly: GCA_002374485.1. Lineage (NCBI taxonomy): Eukaryota > Fungi > Ascomycota > Pichiomycetes > Serinales > Metschnikowiaceae > Metschnikowia > Metschnikowia santaceciliae. The sequence continues at coordinate 5,448 of NKZN01001944.1, forward strand.
GGTGGAGAACTCGGACGAGACCTTCTGTATCGATAACGAGGCCTTGTACAACATCTGCCAGAAGACCTTAAAATTGCCGCAGCCAAACTACGACCACTTGAACAATTTGGTGTCGTCAGTGATGTCGGGAGTCACCACCTCGTTGCGTTACCCCGGTCAATTGAACTCGGACTTGAGAAAGTTGGCCGTCAACTTGGTGCCATTCCCCAGATTACATTTCTTTATGGTAGGATATGCACCATTGACCTCTCTAGGCTCCAAGTCTTTCCGGTCGTTGACAGTGCCCGAATTGACGCAGCAAATGTTCGATGCCAAGAACATGATGGCTGCCTCCGACCCAAGAAACGGTCGTTACTTGACCGTCGCAGCCTTCTTCAGAGGTAAGGTCTCCGTCAAGGAAGTGGACGATGAGATGCACAAGGTGCAGACCAGAAACGCCGACTACTTCGTGGAGTGGATTCCCAACAACGTGCAGACTGCCGTTTGTTCAGTGCCACCCAAGGACTTAGACATGTCGGCCACATTCATCGGAAACTCGACATCGATCCAGGAGCTTTTCAAGAGAGTGGGCGACCAGTTCAGTGCCATGTTTAGAAGAAAGGCGTTTTTGCATTGGTACACGTCGGAGGGAATGGACGAGATAGAGTTCGGCGAGGCCGAGTCTAACATGAACGACTTGGTGTCGGAGTACCAGCAGTACCAGGAGGCCAGTGTGGAGGAGGACGAGGAGTTGGACTACGATGGAGAGGAGGCGCCTTTGGCTGACAACATGGAGTAATCTGTGGCGCCGCTGGCAATGCCAGTATACCCCGAGCCAGCGTGCGGCCGTGTATGAGACACCATCTTTATTTCATCTAATTAATTTCTAGTGTATGTATCTAGTGTTAGTGTATCTAGTAACTGTAAAAAATCAGAGCACGGATAGTCTTGAAAGAGTGTAGCTTGGTGGTATGATCACGTGAACATCACGTGAGCTCCGTAATTGTAGAGTAGCTACAGATCTAGCCATCCAACCAACAAAACGGTCCAGCCACCCAGCCATTCTTATCTAGTAGTCTTGTGTAGTAGTATCTAATAGACCACTTATGGTCTGGTAGTCTACTGGTGTAATAGTCTTGTAGTGTCAGTTGTATTATAGTTTACACGATATCAATTTATTGGTCTTTCGACTATGCAATGGGGCCTAGTTCCCCCTCAAGAAGTTACGGACAAAGTCGTTCTTGTCCACGGAACCGTAGGCCTCCTGGTCCTCAAAGTACCTCAACACATGGCACTGCTGCTTCCAGAAGTTGACCAACTCCTGGAACTCCATCTGGCCCTTGGCGTATAAGATGTTGGTGACGTTCAAGTCACTGACAAAACGCTGTCTCTCGAACTCCTGTCTGATCTTGGTCTTGACGTTGGAAATGGGCATGTCCAACTCGTACAAGTCGGAGAACTCCTTGGAGTTGCGGATGAACCGACGGTACAAATGAAGCACTCTCAAGCGCATGTCCGCATGGGTGAGCGAACGACGAGTGGTCTCGGCGAATTCGGTTGCAAGCGTCATGGAGGGGAGATGTGTGTGTTAATGTAAGACTTTTGGTTGGTGGAAAAGCTCGCGCGGTCTTACTATATGTAGGTGCGAACCTCCAAGAACTCCACCAATTCTCACTCACTATCACCATTCACCAATTCTCACTAAATTCCCATCACTCACTGAATTTCCACCACTCACCACCAACTAATGCCCACGAAATAATGCCCACCAATTGTAAAAACATAAAATTTTGTAATTTCTGTAATTCGCCAATTCCTCATTCACCGACTAATAGTCTAGCCATTGAATAATAAAAGTATCAACAAATGACTAGGTGATTGTCCTCTCATTGCAAAAAACTGGTGCTTCTGGGTATGAAAAGAATTGATGCTTCCGGAGATGGTGTTGAGGTTTGAGATTTGAAGTAATGGTGGAATGCGGTACTTCTCGCTCCAAACACGACTAAACATGAGTTTCGTATAATCAAGTGTTTGACGTTAGTGTGGACACTGCTGTTTGAACATTGCTGCTTGGACACTGCTGTTTCGAAATTGCCAATTTTCATCCACCTTAGTTCGGCCTGTATAGCATATAGTCTGTATAGGCCTTCTCACTCCATCTCTGTACCTAGGTAAGTTCCCCATTGTGAGTTGTGAGTTGTGACTTCCGGTTTTGGTTCCGACAGTTACCTCTTCCTTAGAAGTATCTGACAGTTGCTGCTTCCAAGAAATAACTTATTAGTTACTTCCCCCTCCTGCCCTGATCTAGATCCTGCGGTCATTGGCTAATAACTGGATGTCCTCAAATATCTGTCCCTCTGGCTGGAGAAACTTGATAAACCGACAGAGCTCCAAGAACTGGTCCCAGCGTCGACTTGTCTTTAACATGCGTAGTATATGGAGCACCACACTTTTCTCGTTTTCTCCAAACATCTCATCTCCCCGCAACTCCTCCTCGTCCCCATACTCCCTCTTATGGTTGAGGTAGATGTTCAAGTACGAGTAGCATAGGTCCTCGTCTTTGGTCAAGAACAACTCGCTCATATACTCCAACGGCGTCATATTCAAAATGGAGAAGAAGCGCCGCCAGTGGCTGGCCTCGATTTTGCGGAGGAAACTCACGAAAATGTGGTTCTTTTTGCCGTTTTTCTGGATGAGTCCCGTAACTCGGTCCAATTGTTCAGAAGAGTCGATGGCCTTGAATAGTAGTAGCTCCAAGCAGTAGTTGTAGCTCTTGAACGTCTCGTAATTGGCGTGGATCTGCTCGTACAGTTCTCCCTTCACCAAGTCCCGATGGATAAACTCATTGAGCACCAAAAGCCGACTCGCCCGTTGCCTGACCAAAAAGTGCTTGCTGCGTGTACAGGTTTGGTACTCTAGTCCCACCACCTCCAACGTCTTTTCTGCCTGTACACTTTCCTGGATAACCCGGAGAGGGTAGAAGCCGGGAGTTTCAATGGTCACGGGCCTGCACCCCACCAAGGACCCGGGAACGTGATCCTCTCCAACCTCCAACGGCTTTCCATTCATTCCTTCCCTCTCTCGTCTGTCCATTCCTTGATGTCCTGTACCCTCTGTATCTGTCAATTCTAGCAACTCCTGGAGTTTATAAATGTGCAACTTGTCGCCCAAGCAAAGAGAGAGAATCGGGCGTTTTTCATTGGTTCCAAACTCGATTTCTCCAAGCTCCACCCGCTCCACTCCATGGCTGATCACCACCAACTCATACATATTCCTTGTTTGCGTGCCCAGATCATTGGACACCGACTGATTTTTCAAGAGGTAAAGGTCTCCGGTATCAAGGAGAAAGAAGAAGTGTTTTTCTCTGATATTGATCATCTCCTTGATATGGTGCAATGCGATCCTGTTCTTGATACTGGACAAATGGATGGTTTTGGATGCCCGGAGAAGACGCCTCTTTTCAGAGTCTGTCTCTAAATCCATGCTCTTGGGTTCGATTTCCATGACGATCAACTTAAAGTCGTCGCAGAGAAGCACCAAAGTCTGGCCACCTTTTGGGCTCACAGAAACGTTGCAGTTGAGGATCTGGTTTTTGAACGTGTGCCTCCACAAAATAAGGTCACTATCGAACTTAAATTCCTTGCCAACATTGCCGAACTTGGAGTTACACGTATTCAAAATCACGAGTTCGTCCATGATATCCCCATCCTCATACCTGTTTATAAGCACCAAGAAATCGTCGAGCCAGAAATGGTACACGATGTTCATTTTGTTCATGGAATGGTTGTAGAACTGGTACCAGAGCACGTGATTGGCCACTGAACCAAGGCACGTGGGTGTGGATATTGCAAGACTAGAACCATAGGACATGGATAACTGGTCAAACGAGTTCAACTGTACAGTGACTTTGGCCCCAAAACCACTATACTTTCTGGTATGCAGCCCGGGGTATTGCATATGTGCCAAAATGTTCTGAAACGATGGCAAAATCGGCACTTTCATCAATTGTTTTTGATCGGAGTACGGTATACTCACATAAGAGTCATCAAAGATCAACGGGAAACTGGCTAATTTATATGTAGACTCATGAAGCCGCAACAAGTCCAATTTAAACAAGCTGTTCTGGGAAACCACGTATAATGCCATACTATTGGGAGAAACGGCCACATAGGAGGCCTGGCAAAAGTGGCTTTTGGCCCCTTCACCCGGGAAAAGCTCCGAATGCGCCATATCTGAGTCGAACATAAGCGTCCCGAATTTCAGGTACACTTTCCAGAAACCCAGGTCCAGATCTAAACACACAAAGAAGGATCCACAAGGAGCCCATTCACAGATGATTGATTTGGATGCAGGAAACGGCCTCAAGGTCTGGGCCAAGCGAAGCCGTGGCGTAAGAGCCGAAAGGTGGTGGATTTGGATCTCCATAGACTCTTCAGACGGCAGAAGAAACAAGATGATGTTTGATTGCGGGGAAAAAACGAATTTTTCGGGTTGGAAGTTTAAATGTTCCAAAAACTCGTTCTTGATCGAAACAATCGTATCAGACTCCACATGTTCGGGTACTTCTTCTGTGAGTTTATGTGGGTCTGACTCCTCGGATGGTTCTGAGCTAAGCAGAGCCTCAGTCATACCAGAAACGATACTCTTTTCTCGTTGGCCCTTTTTCTCCACATCAACAAAAAAAAGACTCAAGTCGTTGCACCCATTCAAACACATAAAGTAGTTTTCCTGTATATTGTAATCAAGGACCTTGATTTCTTGAAAGTACAGGTACTTGTCCAACTCCACCGACTCCGTGCGTAGAGTCTTGTAGTTGAGCAATTGCAATTGGTTCAAGTGGTTGTAAAAAATCAAGTTGTGCAGGTTGGGTTTCCCCCAAAAACGGCGGATTTGGGACGATACCTTGATGACTTTGGCTAACACAAGCCGTACCAGCGGCAATTGCTCGTTCCTGGCTTCGTCGTCAGTGGCAAGATACTGGAAATGCTCGATATTGGTCATATTGGCCAGAACCGTGGCCCCATGGAGGAGGGTTTTGGTAGCCAAACGGAGCATGGCTCCAAGCGAGTTTTGAGCCTGGCCTTGTGCCACTGGAAGCGAATTTTGCAACGTCACACCATTGCTGGTCTGGACTACTTCGTATGTCAGTTTCTGGTAGTTCAAAGACACACTATAGATGAGAGTGTAGTTGTTGGCGGTGCGGATGAACAAGGAGGCGGATTTTGCCCGGGAAAAAGCGGGGTCCAAGGCTGTAAATGCCACGTGGCGCACTTCCGCTTGTGTAAAAGCACCATGGGCATCCAAACTCTCCTTGGGGCGGGTGTGGATATCGAGGGGAAGGAGGGAGCTGGTGTCGTATGCGATTATGGACGTCGCAGTAACAAGAAAGAAGATTGGCGTGTGCGGGGGTGCAACTATAGTTACCACATCTTCTTTAATTGGTAGGGACACGTTGCGTGCTGCTGTGGTGTTGACCCAGGTCATAGTGGAAAATGGGGGAAGAATTGGATGAGGTGGCTGGAGTATGGAGTAAAGTCTGGAGTTGATGTAGATCAGTGCGCGGGAGTGCACATAGTCCAGTCGCAGCCATTTCCTTGGCAGCCTTAGAGCATACGAACATGAAACTCTGATAACTCTGGAAACTCTGGAAAATCTGGATCAGAGCCTTGGGGATATCTGAAGCACTGAAAAACATCGAAACTCTTGAAACAACACTGAAACTCCTGAAACAACTGTAGCATCCAATAAACTGCTGGTCCATGTTCAAGGCAAACAGACTCATTATATCGAACGTTTGAATCATCTTCTTGAAGTATTTTGAGAGTAACTCCATGACATAAGTCTGCACTTTTATGAAGTATGGTACCTCCAGTTTTTTAGTACCTCTAGCACATCTTAGCGACACTCAAACCTTAAGTATCTTCAGTATCTTGAGTGTTCCCTGGTACTGTTAGTATCTCTAGTACTTCCCACTAGTACTTTTTCTGATACTTCTAGGACTTTAGACCCTTTAGGATCTTTAGATTTTCTGGTTTTCCAGTGTCTCAGATACCTTTAGTCTTGTAATACTTCTAGTCTTGTAGTACTTCTTGACCTCTGGTACTTCTAGTAACTCTAGGACATCTAGGAACTTCTAAAACCTTTCAGAATTTTGGCTTCTTTAGTACTTCCAGTATCTGTAAGTCCTCTAGTACCTTTAGTACCTTTAGTACCTTTAGTTCTTTTAGTACCTTTAGTACCTTTAGTACCTTCAGTATCTCTAGTATCCTTAGTACTTCTCTTCTTCTCTCCTTCTAGTACTTTCACTCCTCTAGTACCTTAAGAACAACTAGTACCAGTGATATAAATCAGCACTTCCGTCACTTTTAGTACTTAGTACCTCGTATTGAGTCCTTAGTCTTGTAGTATCTCGAGAACCCGAGTTACAATAGTACCTTTATACCTTGAGTATACCAATCTGTTGAAACCCATTTCACGTTGTTAACTTCAAAATATTTTTCAAAGGGGTAAGAAGTATAAGGAACATGTACAATGGATGAGAACCTTTTCCAGATCTTTGATGTTCTAACCAATAAACCTTTATAAAGCCTGTAGGTAAGTTGGCTTTTATCTCCTACCACTAACCTATAATGCTTACCAAAGTAGGTTCAGTCTTATACTCACTTGAGTACCAAAAGGCCTGTCTATCCAATGATACCGTCTTTCCACATTATTTGCTGTTGCAACTAGAAAATATATAACAAAAAACCAGAATGCCTTTTGGGTTCCACGTCCAGAAGTGATTGTTTGATGTCCACCATGAATATCATACTACTACTGCTAATATTAGCGTAGTGTATGGTATTGTTATCCATAGACCATTTTCTTCAGTCTTCATAAAACCGTACACAATGAACTGCTCAATATGCCTTATGTCCTCTTCCAAAACACATTCAGCCAGTAAAAGTAAGAAGTTAGGACCAAATATGGTGTGAATATTAACCAGATCAACTCTCCATGGTTTATGAGTAATCTCGGATACAGGGACGCCGACAGTGAAGAGGACAGTGAAGAGGAGTCCGTCGTGATATTCTTTTTGATCTTTTTGATCAACTCTTGACCAGTACTTGGGACAGTAAGTGGTTTCCCTACCTAATAACTGTTAGTCTGAGTGAAGTTGATAAGTAGTAATACTGACTAGGCTTCTGAACTGGTTAGTAGACATAAACACTTACCTTTAGAAGTTTGAGTAAGGCTTTTAATAATGATTTTTCATCACTGTAAATGGATACTCCTGACTATTTTGTTTGTAATGATTCCATTAACTGTGTTGTGGCTACACAGCTGGTATAGTCTGGTGACAACTCAAGAATATGACAATGGGGTAGGTTCTTTAAAAGGTTTGAAACTAGTAGCTTTTTGATCTCAGTGACATAACAAGAGTACATTCCATAATCTGAAATTATCGTTCGATAATGGGCCGAATTGAGAATGACTCTCTAGACAGTGTTGTAAGGCTTCCTCGTAGTGTTACTCAAATTTCCTGAGCGATAGAAGTGAATAGCTGGTGATACCTCTTTTTGTTATTCTCCTTGGACACGAACATATCCTAATAAAGGGGGTTAAGTTAGTAAACAGCCAAATTCCATTTATACAACTAGCTGAACTGGGCAATGAAGAAAACATTGGAGGACAATACATCTTTTAGAATTGTAATTCTCGTGGCCTTCAGAGAAGTCATAAACTGATTAAAAAGAACCCGTATTCAGCCAAGTTGTTTCAATACTTAACCCATGCGTCCAGTCAAATGCAAGATAGGGTAAATTTAGCAACTTTATAGGATTTCTTTCTGTTTGGAATTGATTATTAAATTAGTAAGCAGTTGGTAAGTCTGTGAGATTTTTGTCAGATTTCAGTAGTCAAGAAGAAGTTCATAGTGGTAAGGAGTCAGTAGTCAGAAAGTAGTCAGAAAGCAACACGAATCTAGCAATAAATATCAATATAAAGTTTCAAGCCTTTAAACTGTCTGTCTGTCTGTAATAGTACTTAAATTGACTGTAGTATTTGTAGCCTGTAGTGTCTGTAGTCTGTAGTCTCTGTAGTGTGTAGTCTCTGTAGTGTGTAGTCTCTGTCTGTCTGTCTGTCTGTGTACCAGCACCTCGGGCTTCAAATTATCATCCGCGCAAGCAAGAATCATTTCAGAAACCCTAGTCTTCTTCCTCTCAAATGTTTGCTTGGAATAAAGGGGAATGCGGTGCCTTATATATTTCGCTGCTCGCCGCTCCTGCATGGCAGGTGGCTGCAAATAAACAGGGCGGGGTGAGAAAGGGAAATATAAAAGGCCCGCCACCTCTTCACCATCCTGCTTCATTTTTTTTTTGTCAATTCTTCTTATTTGTCGAATCCTCAACAATCTGCTATTTTCTTTTTTACTCTCCACTCTCCACTCTCCACTCTCCACTCTCCACTCTCCACTCTCCACTTTCCACTTTCCACTCTTCACCCTTCACCCTTCACCCTTCATGATATTTCCTATTCATTACGAATGCTGGGGCACTTGTTTTGATGATACCATGATATCTATCTGTCCCTTCAACTAAGGTCATCTATGGATCCAAGATGACACAAAGATTTAAAATTCTAGTGGGGATTTTAAGGAGGTTCTAATGTGGATTTTGAGGAGACTCTAATGAGGATTTTGAGGAAAATCTAATGTGGATTATCGTGGATACTGAGACTCTATTTTAGCAAAGCAATGATCCAATGGAAGCTATGCATCTAAAACTAGCTACTCCCGTTTCCATTCCATACACTGGGCCGCATATTACTCCTCAGTCATTCTACTAAAACCTCATGGGTCTTGAATAGTCTTGATGCTGGTATGTATACTCTTATGTTAGTCTGTGGACTTTATGTGGGTTTTCGTGGACCAAAGTACACCAAGTTATACACCTTTAAGTCTACAATCCTTTGTTCGTCTATTAATCATCCAAGTCTTCTATTCCTTATTGGTCGTATAAAGGTATTATTTTAATGTCATTCATATGGTCGTATAGGGTATCAATTCTATGCGGTTAGATATTGTTGTGATTTACTTAGTTTCTAGCCTTGTCAAGTCAACTAACCCTCCATGGAATAAAGCATAGGCTCAGAGGACCTCTGACTATTGCGACTATACTTACCCACCAGTATGCTACAATACATCACATGCCTCTATTAAAGACACTAGTCTAAAGTGTGCAGCAGTGTACTAGTACTAGTACTAGATTTGATAGTGTAGTGGTACTATAGTGTGGACTTTGTATTGGCCCGACGCTGAGGCACCGAACCACTACAATCAACAACTACAACTCTCTGGATACGCTTTTATTTATACATTAGATAAAAGAAGGGAGTAATGATGAGAGAGTAGAGACCAACCCCAAAGCCTTAACGGTAAGACTTTTGGAATCTGGCTCTGGCACCACGACCACCGAACTTCTTTGGCTCCATTCTTCTGGAGTCGGCAACCAACAAGGTCTTGTCGTAGGTGGAGAAGATCTTCTTGAGCTCGTTCTTGGAAGCCTCGTCCACGTACTTTTGGTGGTAAGCAACCAAACCCTTGGCAATGGCTTGTCTGATGGCGTACACCTGAGAAACGTGACCTCCGCCGGTGACTCTAACTCTGATGTCAATGGTTTGGAACTTGTCCAAGCCAGCCAAGGTCAATGGCTCGTAGACCTTGAAACGCAAGATCTCGGGTTGGACCAAGGTGATTGGGCACCCGTTAACTTTGATCAATCCCTTACCGGCCTTAACGTGGGCAACGGCGGTGGCGGTCTTTTTCTTACCAAAAGTCTGATGTTAGTATTACACGACTAGGAGGATTGAAGCCATAGAGCCTGAGATTCAGATTTTCGAATTTTCGAATTTTCAAGAGTTTCAGAATAGTTTCAGGGGGTTTTGATATGTGTTTCAGAAGTGCATCATATCATTTCAATTGTTTCATGGTTGTTCTATGTCTGTTCATTGTTCATTCCCGTTCGTTCCATGCTGTTTCTCTTGGGCGTACACACCTATACACTCTCCAATTTCTGGATGATGTCTAATCTCTTTTCTGAACTTAACTTCTGCTTAATCTCTGGCCTCTCTGGTCAGCCTTGGGCCTATACATACTTGGACAGATGGAGTGGACATCTTGCTGAAAGAAATAGATTATAGGGTGTATTCGCAGTGACGAAAAGTTTTTCGTAGCAGGATGGAGCGCGGCCTGTACGGGAGGCACGGGTGCGCATGGGGCCATGTTCGCCTATAGTGGGAGGCCCATGGAGGAAGCGTGCGGAGGCCAAGGGTGCCATACTCAGTCTGCGATTTACGCTTACACACAAAATGTTCGCACCCGCGCACGTGCGCCGTGACTGCTTCCGCACCCGCCTTTCGCACCCAGCTCACTATGCACCCTCCCAAGCATCTCATACTCTCCCGTCGCAGCGTGCGCGAGAAAAAAAAACTAGAAAAAACTTACAGCTTTCCTCCTTTTCTTTTACCTACTCCACCACTAAAATGGCTATCTCCAAGAACAACCCCTTGTTGAAGAACCACTTCAGAAAGAACTGGCAGAAGCGTGTCAGAGTTCACTTGGACCAGGCCGGAAAGAAGACTTCCAGAAGACAAGCCAGAGCTCAAAAGGCAGCCAAGGTCGCCCCTAAGCCAACCGACGCCTTGAGACCAATTGTCAGATGCCCAACCATCAAGTACAACAGAAAGCTCAGAGCTGGTAGAGGTTTCACCTTGGCCGAGATCAAGGCCGCCGGTTTGGGCCGTCAGTACGCCAGATCCATTGGCATTGCTGTGGACCACAGAAGACAAAACAAGTCGCAGGAGAACTTGGACGCCAACGTCGCCAGATTGAAGGAGTACCTCTCCAAGTTGGTTGTGTTTGACGGTAAGACCCCCGTTGGTGACATAAAACAGGTTTCCGTTGCCGCTTCCTTCCCTATCAAGCAGGTTGCTGCCGAGACCGGCCCAAGAGCTGTTGAGGCTGGCAAGTCTGCTTACCAGACCTTGAGACAAGCCAGAATCGAGAAGAAGTACAAGGGTATCAGAGAGAAGGAAGCCAGAGAAGCTGCTGAGGCTGAGGCCGAGAAGAAGAAGTAAGCTCATGCTCATTTCTCTTGTATATTTCATACTTAGTAATATTACTGACCAGGTATTTCATGTAGTCATTATATAGAGATACTATAATTTATGACGCCTATAATAACATATGCTGTAGATGACTATAGAAAGACACTATGCAAGATTATTATAATCATATACTATACTATGCTATAATGTATATCAGCATCCATACTAGATCTGCCATATAAGCATTGTCTACAAGTAATTGAGGTGAAGCGTCGATTATTATGTAAGTGCTTAGTCGAACAAACCGAAGCCCATGTCATCGTCAGACTCCTCCTTAGCCTCTTCCTCCTTCTCCTCAGCAGCAGCCTCCTCGGTGGCAGCAGCACCAGAAGCACCGCCGGCAGCAGCAGCAGCAGGAGCAGCAGAGAAGTTGAAGAAGAACTCCTTCAAGTCCTTACCCTCCAAAGCCTTGGCAAAGATGTCGGACCAGATTGGCTCGACCTCGACGTTGGCCTTGGCAACCAAGGTGGCCAACTTGTCGGAGGTGATCTCGACTTCAGCGTCGGCCAAGATCAAGGCAGCGTAAGACAAAGCGGTTTCGGTAGACATGTTGAACTAGATATAATCAATTTAAGCAATAGGCAGACTATGTCTTAGTTTTTGAAGTAGTAAGAGAAAGCCGCTAAATTTTTGGCCTTTTTTTTCCACTCGCGCGCTGATGTTTGCTCACGTGCGCGCGCCTAGGGTTACGCCCTCCTCCCCTCAGGGCTCACCCTGGGACTTAGTCAAATGTAGACTTTGCTGCCTGGCTCAAAATAAAACTGTCAATTCATATTGAAGGGGAATTTTCCTTCTTCATGGTTCAACTGGAATGTTCTATTTGCCGTTGGTTATACATGTCCTCTTGATTTTCTTTCAAAACTATGTATCCATGCCAAGGGGAATGCGCGACTACTTATAGTCCGCAAGGGGGCGGGGGGGTTTTGCAACCACAAACATGACCCCAATATCTGAAACAACGCTGCATGCCCCTTAAGAAAGTGCATATCTTTTTGTACTCGTAACATCATGGGTATATAAAGGGGCAATCCCCACCCTCTAGTCAAGCACATCATCATGAATACACTAGACAAATTTGACCATCTCGGACTTTAATTCTCAGTTGACCATCATTTCTTGGATTCTCCTTGGTTGAAGGCCTCCTACTTTCGGTCAATTCCCTCTTCTACTTTACATTGATTTCTATCATTTCATCATTAAGATAAATATAAAATCTACCTTTCCTGTTGGTCCCTTTGTCTACAGTACTCGAGGTACCATGGCTTGGTCCACACTCTTATACGCTTCCCATAATAGATGAAGGGAATACCACATGCCATGAGGCAGAACGTGATCACCGCCAAGATGATGAATGTGTTTGTGTTGCCCATACTATCAAGCCAAGGGGAACAAGCGAATGTGAAGATCATACCAAACATATTGTTGATGACGGAAACCCCTGCCATCATTTCAATGACCATCTCCGGGTATGCGTCCATCAAGTATCCCATGGAAATATCTCCAGAGGCACCGAACCCAAGACCAATGAGGGCCAAGCCAAAGTATGTGGGAAACCAAGGCCACTGGCGGTCGGTACCGATGGCAAAGAGAATGAGCCCAATAGGGTTCAAAATTGCCGGGATTGCAAGGAAATAGAGACGGAACTCGGCCTCTTGAATACCTCCGTTTCGTTTTGCCATCCAAATTGTAAACCAGTCACTAATGGTGCCGGCATAGAAACATCCAATCACTGCTCCGATCAAGCATGGAATGTTCATGAGCGCCACGCCTGTGTTGCCATAATTGTACGGTGGATCATAATACTCATCGTCTTCAACTGTGAGGTAGAATGTGAGAAGAGCATCTTGCATACCCCATATAAGGCCTGAGAATATGAGAGGGGGGTAGCAGAAGACACGGAATAACAACATAAGACGCTTCATATACTGTTTGAACCCTAACCCGATCAAGTTGGGGGCTTTGGTGATCAATGCCACTTGTTTCCAGTACCCGTTCTTAGGGTCATTGGTGCCGTTCCTGTCTGTTTGACCCATTTCTAAATTGTCATCATGGAAGGACATGTTCAGGCTCACAGAGCTCTCGCCGTCCTCGATTTTTGTTTTCTTCTCTGTGAGTCCATTGTCTTTATCGTCTGTGATTTGGTTCACTGTGCCCTGGAATTTGCGTCTATCGAAAACGGTTTCGTGCATACCGAAGACAATTGCAATTATAAGACCTGCGGAGATCAAGACGGCAATCCAGCCAACCCATCTAAATCCGCAATATTCAACAATGAAGCCCGCGATGAGAGGACCAAGGTACGTTCCAACCGAGGTGGCCAAGATGTATACCGTCAAAACGGACCCGAGTTGATGCTGGAAGTACATGTCTGTCAAAGACTGTTGCACGTGGGCCTCAGCACAGGCCTCGGATGCTCCCACAAACAACTGGGACCAAATACTGTCACCAGTGTTTTTCACCAAGGCAAACCAAATTGCTCCGAAAAGCCCAAGGGCGATACAGATCAAATAAGCAATCTTTCTTCCATACAAACTGGCAGTCGGAGTAAGAAGGAAGGTTGCCCATCCAATAGCAATGAAAAGCACACCAGCGCCGGAATTCATGGCATCATAACTAATGCCATACTTTTCATTGAGTGAATCCTGAGTTGCTCCAGGATCATTACTTGTTGCAGCTGTGAAACCGGTAATGATGGCCAATAAAACGAAATTCCAAACCTTTTTGCTCTTGGGCCAATTGAGGGGATCGTTGACGGAGTCAGAGGGTTGTGGCACCAAAATGACATTTTGATCAGTGACTTTCAACAGTGTGTTTCCTTCCTCTGCCGAAAAGGAGTAAATGTTTATGGTTCCGGGAATAAAGTCATCATCCGATCGGGAATTGATGGAAAAAATGCCGTCATTCATAGGCTAGAAGATTCTGGCGGCGGTGTAGAATCGATTTGCTTGGAGGTGGTTCACGCAAGGTGATATTTTTTCGGATGTCAAAGATTTAATGTGTCCGAGTCAGAGATGACCTTGGGTGAAAAGAGCAGAAAGTCAAGGTCAACAAAGCTTTTGGAACAGCCAAAGATAATTTATGTTAGCTGCGGTGCATGCATGGCTCCCCGGAATGATAAGCAAAATCAGACTTGTCAGATTAGGAAGGACAGATAAAAAGCGACTCCACGCTATCACACACTCTGCCAGCGCACAATTTAACCGCTAAGTGAGGAATATGCGACTTTTGGGAAGCGAGAATGCATACAGAATCCGATAAGGTTCACCAGGTTTGCCCTTCCATATTCGGTACGCAAGATACGAGCGAAAATTGTGACACATGGATCGCATGCAGACCGGTCTTCCAAGATACAAATTTAGTTTGATAATATGCAAAATAGACTGGCCAAATTGCAAAGCTATTTAGTTTCTGCTCAGAATGCAAGGGTGTTCGGCTTTGGGGTTCCGAAAACTCGATTGCGGAATTTGCGCTAACATGAGAGTTGAAAATGACTTCCGTTATACCTTGGTCAAGATTTTATTGGCAGACCAAAGGTTAATGTTATATTCGTTGTCTAACTGAACTCTTTGATTGAAAATCCATTGCACTTTTGGAAGGTTTGTTTGAATAATGTGTGAATTTTGGAGGAATTGGTGACATTTATGTCTAAACATCAATTCTTACCACTTGATAACGTCTCAATTGATATTCTATATCGGTTTTTCCAATTTGGTACAAATTTTGCTTGAAAGCACATCGAATTAGTCGGAATTAATACGGAATCGAGTTAGCATCAATGTTTGAATAACTCGAAGTTATTCGAAAAAAATATGAACGATTGAAAATTCGAAAAAGAGACTGAAGGCATGGACTTTACGGTATTCAATTTATCACCAGCATCAATCAGTCATGGTTTAGAATGTGGCATCAAGATAGCGTCTCTAAAAGAGATGAAGCTATCTATTGCGGAGTACGTGCAAAAATTTTGTTGCATTTCTCAGAGGTTGAAGGAAGAGATGAAGATGAAGATCAGAAAAAAATGCTTCGAGGGGTATTGGGCATAAATACGCTGGGATTCCGTAAATATCCTGGGATGCACATCGGGCATCTAGAAACGGGTGGGGTTATTGAGTTCATCTTTGAGCATAATAACTTGCAGCAAATGACCTATTGTTTAAAGTATTTTTACTACATGGATTACGAAACAACTCAGGCAACCATGACCTGTTTCCAAAATTAACATACATTAGTCTTGGTGGATGATACGCTACTTCATGAGTTTATTGATGAATGACTTTTAGGAGATGGTGGTTACGGATCACGTGGTGCCATATCAACCGGAATTATGTGTGGAGATCACGTGCATTTATTATTAGCTTTGGAGAAGTTTCATGTGGGTCACGTGGTTACATGTGTTGACTAATAATCAAGCCAGCGGGCTGGTCACGTGTGGCCCAAGTTAAGCTGACCAATTAGAAGGATTGCACAATAATACGTCGAACAGGAGTTGAATCAGGAGTTGAATAATAGGGGCTGAATCAGATTCTTGGGATCAAGAGGGGTTATCAATGACGCATGGCTAAGGTACTGGGCTCGGTTAGAGGAGAATTCTTCAAAGAAGCATTTCATTACGTATTGATGGGGGATGAATGTATGAAGAGAATAGTTAACTCAGTGGTGACGTTAGTCTATTGTCATGAAAAGCATGAGCATGATGCGCTAAGTACGGGACAATGCGCTGGTAGTGAGGTGACATGTGGGAGTCTGGAAGGGGCGAAAAAGGTACACGATTATCGCGGTGATCAGACGCCCCCCAACGGTGGAACGAATAGTAAGGAATTACAAGGCAAGAGGAGGAACTAGAGGATGTGCAAAGCAAAAAACACCTTTGCAAATGCAAGCAAAACAAACAACTTGCGGAATTCCAGGTGATTATTTTGAAATGTTTATTTATACCTCTGTTTATTTTTGTTACTGGTTGAAAGCCTTGACCAGCCGTGGAGGCTGGTTTGGAACCTGCGCGTTCCAGAAAACAAAGGATCAGGTGTGCATATGGACCCCACCTTCGACACGGATATAAGGGATATGCGTTCGGATAAATCCCGAACGTCATGATGCAGTCATATCCGCATCGGTTCCCATGGTCGCCCACATTGGTTAACCTGAAGCATTTATAGGCAATGCCTAAGCTGCATGAAGTGGGGATTTTCCCCACCTTCAGGGAGTTGGAGCTGGGCTCTGATCACCCCGCTCTATTTTTTCCAAGGCATTGTTCGGCAACTTTTGCCCAAATGACGTGTGCTAACAAATACAATGCTGGGGAATGCAATGTGGCACGGCGAGCCTTTTTTTTTTTAAGTTTGCGTAATCATGCAAGGCGCATGAGCCGCATTCAATTGCAAAACCGATTTGTACTGTGCAAGAGCTGGGTCTATTTATATAAGCCCAGGCAGACCCAAGTACAAACTACCAACTTATCTTCTTTTGCACTTATCCATACTTGCTTGTTCTAAATCATCCCGGACCCCCTTCACAACTCCGGAAAACTCTTCATCTTGCAGCACCCATGAGACTCTCATTAGCCTGTGTCACGACTTTTGCTACTGCCGTGGTGGCCGCAAGTCTACCTCAAAAACGTTTCTACAACTTCCAGGATACGGTGGTGCAGGGAGTCAACCTCGGAGGTTGGTTTGTTTTGGAGGCATACATCACACCCTCTCTTTTCCAGGTGTTTGGTGATGACATTCCCGTGGACGAGTACCACTTGACCAAAAAATACGGCAAGGAGAAGGCCTTGGAGGTGATGAAAAAGCACTGGGACACCTGGTACACAGAAGATGACTTCAAAGATATTGCTGATGCCGGGCTCAACACCGTGCGTATCCCTATTGGATACTGGGCATTCCAAACCTTGGACGATGACCCATACGTTCAGGGTCAGAGAGAGTACCTTGATAAGGCCATTCAGTGGGCCAGAAACCACAAATTGAATGTGTGGATTGATTTGCATGGAGCTCCAGGCTCGCAGAACGGGTTCGACAACTCCGGTTTGCGTGACCAGATCCAGTTCCAAACCGATGAAAACATCAGCTTGACATTGACTGTATTGCAGGTGATTTTCGACAAGTACGGAGGCAAGGACTACGAGGATGTGATTTCCGGTATCGAGTTCTTGAACGAACCTTTGGGTCCTGCCGCAGACATGAACCAGATCAAGAACTTCTACAACTGGTCTTACCAAAACATGCGTTCCGTTTCCACCAACAATGTCATCTTGCACGATGCTTTCCAACAACCAAACTACTGGGACGACTCCTTCAACGTCGACCAGGGCTACTACAACGTTATTATTGACCACCACCACTACCAGGTGTTTAGCCAGGACGAATTGGCTCGTGACATTGACGACCACGTGAAGGTGGCCTGCGAATGGGGAACCAGCCACAAGGGTGAAAACAAGTGGACCGTTACAGGTGAGTTTTCCGCCGCCTTGACTGACTGTTCCCTTTGGCTCAATGGTGTTGGCAGAGGTGCTCGTTGGTCTGGAGACTACGACAACTCCACCTTGAGTCACTCTTGCGCCAACTACTTGTCGGTGGACAAGTGGAGTCCAGAATACAAAAACAATGTGAGAAAGTACATCGAGGCCCAACTCGATGCTTTTGAGCTCACTCAAGGATGGATCTTCTGGAACTGGAAGACCGAAGACGCTATTGACTGGGATATGAAGGAGCTTATCAATGCCGGTGTGTTCCCCCAGCCATTAAGTGACAGAAAAAACGTCAACCAATGCGGTTACTGATAATGCATAAGCTTACGAATAAAATTGCTTAGATTTCGATACTAAATTAGTAATACATTGCTACTTGCAACCGGTGACGTGTGTAACAGGTGTCAGTTTTAGAATTGTAGCAGAAGGCAAAATTATAGTGGGGTTGTATCAGGACTGCATCAAATGTAACACACTTTGAACAATGGGAGTGTAGACAAGAATGCATTGGATGACATGATTGCGCAATTAGAGTTGAACTTAAAGTTGCATTATTCAAAGTTTAATCTAATATCAGATTGTACCAGAGTGATTTCAGAGTGATTTCAAGATTGTAGCAGAAAATATCAGAATGTAAATTTCTGCTTTGCATGAGTCGTCGCCTGCTTGCTTCATAACCACAAATGGTAATACCACAGCCACGGGGCACCTGCTGATTTCTGTTGCACCTGCATGAGAAATGCGCTTTAGCCGTCAGGCATTTGGCCAGACTGTTCCAATAATCATAGGCTCCAAACCAGCACATCGCCAACTGGGAGACGCCAAACGGGCCGCCAAAACACGTTGATTTAACGTGTATCGCCAAGGGAATGTCAACAAACGGGCAACACGAATGCAACAGAAAACAGGGCTCACCACCACTCCGCAGGTCAAATATCTCTGTACTGCACATAGTCCACATCTCAAATGCAACAAAGGTCGGCCAACCAGTCATATTTGACCCCTTTCTTCGGCCATCCTTGGAAACCTTAAGCCGGCCTTAGGAATCTCAAGCTGCCATTGGTCTATAATTTTGTGTCCTGCACATATGACTCCACACTGCTCTTAATAGCGTCGATGGCGTAGTCATAGTCTGAAACCTCGTTATAGATCTGGCCCGAGAACCGAATGGTCAAGCGGTGGTTGTGCATTCCAAGGTGCACGAAGGTCTTGAACTCTTTCAACATGCGGTCCGTGAGGTAATTGATCAAGTGGGCAGCATTCTGTTTCACGTGAAGATCCGTATGAGTATAAGGAACGTAAAGCGATACCAAGGCCGTGACCAAAGACTGCTCATCGTTCTCGATTAACACCGTGCCCGGCCATTTCTTGAGGCACAAGTCACCTGCTGCGCGGGCCATTTGGAAGCAGTAGTCTCTGATCTTGTCCTCACCTCCACATATCTCATTGCGGAAACGGAAGGCTTCAGGAAGGCAAGCAATTGAGGCTTTGCTTTCGGAGCCAATGAAAAAGAACTTATCCACCAAGAGATTCTCCTTCTGTGCAGGTGTAAGAACGGCCTTGGGGCTCACGTACGAGTGGCTGATGGGCATAGACTGGATCTCCGCATGGTGTTTGGGGTCCACGTACAACACAGCACAGCCCCGAGGCACCGAGTACCACTTGTGTAAGTTGGAGACGTAGAAGTCGGGCTGGAAGCCCAAGTCCACAGGGATAAGTCCGACCAGGTGCGCTCCATCCACCAACGACAATGACCCATATTGACGACACAAGGCGGTGATTTCCTCAAACGGCAACCTTACGCCGGGCACTGATACCACGGCATCGAAAAGGGCGAGCTTGATTTTCTGCGTGGATAAGACTTGCTTATACTTGGCCAAGATCTCCGCGTGCAGCAAAGGGAACACTAGGTCCACCACCACGGGCTCAATTCCAAAGTAATCCTGGAGAAAGTAAACCGTATTGATACACGCATTGTATGTAGAGGAGGCCATCAAGATTTTATCGCCCGGGGCAAACTTGAGCGATCTAAGAACCGTGTTCACCCCCGTGGTGGCATTTAGCACCAACGCCAAGTGCTTATAGTTGCAATTGAGCACTTTTGCCATCAATTGAAGGCCCTCTTCGTATTGCTTGCGCAAATTCACACCATAGAAGTAATCAGGGCTCTTCAAGTCGTCCTCAAACGCCTTGATGTACTTGTCCACGACAATCTGTGGGGGGAGACCAAAGGAGCCATGGTTCACGGGTGTGAAGCTATTGGCAGAAAGAGGAAAGTGTTTTTTCTTGAACTCGTGGCCAAACATATTAATTCTTTTGATGGAGTATGGACGATATATGAACCCCTATTTATAGGCGTTAGGGCGATTTGTAATGAGTTGGAGCCAGGAACGAGTGAGTCATGGAGAGGGGACGGAAAAGAGTCGCACGCGACGGTATGGGGCGTTACCCTCTAGACCGGCCTGCTAGTGAAGCTTATCTACCACACTAAAACAGACCCCAACACCAACAGACCCCAAATTGATTAGGCCAGATGCTGGGCTGAATATTAATACTTAACCAGATCCAGATCTTGTTAATGAGTTTAAAAGAGTCAATACTATAAATAACTCCTAATTTCCCCTACCTAAAAACATAATTCGATTTTTAACAACCCATTCCTATTTTCAATATTTTTTATTCTCGGCAAACTAATTTCTTATTCGCTTCTCAGTCCGGACTACACAGCTTGTTCAGGTGGGGAACTTGAAACATGAGCGATTCCGTTGTTATCGCGCAGTGACTCAGACCATCTTTTCGCACCCATTCCACTTCACATTTCCTCCTTTTTTCTATAACACATTATTTTTTTTTACTATTATCTATTTATTGAATTACTTTGAATTTGTTTTTCTTTCTTTCTATAGCTTTATTCTTGATTTTGATTTTTTTCCATGGGGATTTACTTAGGCTGGTGCCTGTTATATAGCCAAGGCCACGCATCAGTATTAGTCCTATACTATACTGTACTCTACTATTACTATAATGTACTAATAGAACTAGTGTACTCTACTATTACTATAATGTACTAATGGAATTAGTGTACTCTCTACTATTACTGTAATGTACTATTAGAACTAGTTTAGTATGCTAGACTATACGATAACTCACTTCTATTACTACTGTTAGATTCTTGCTGTGACGTTAAGTACAAAGTTATCTTTATTTGTTGATGATTCCTCAAAAGGAGGAATCTGAGCTGCTTATATAACTTGTCAAGAGAAGGGGCGCGTGGTAGATGGCTGGTAGATATTAGGTAGAGAGACTTCATGATCAATAGGTAGAGCACTACCTATGGTGGATGCGACAACTACAATATGTTATATATAGTACACTGCTAGATCCGAGATGGGTCTTTCGCAACCCATTCGTTATTTGAGCGTACGATTACCGATCGGTTGGCAAGTCAACCACCCTTTGTTGCTTACTATCCCCTTTGGGTGAGCCAGTCCTAACATACGCTAGTACACTATACTCTCCATTGAAGTACGCTACATTGCCATATACCGACTACTCTACCGACAATGATATAAAAACTGAGTAACTGATGTATACAGAATCTAACACTACTCATGACAGTATGATTTGACTAATATAAATATAAACTTAGTCTAGTATTCTCATATTCTCATAGAGAGTTTAAGCAGACTAGTATAATCTCATATTAGTGTTCTCGATACATTCTCAGTAGATAAAGATTCTCAGTAGATAAAGATTCTCAGTAGATAAATACTCTCAAGGTAAATAATCTCAAGGATCTATTCAATGGTAAGGGTAGGTATCTAGTTATTGATCAGCGGAGCTTTTCTTATATTAGATTAGAGTAGGAGAACTCCATAAATAAGAACAGAAATCTGACAATTATATAAATTTGAATGATAAAAATATTGAGACAGAGATACTGATCCACTAAGATTTGGGGCTCATGGATCTAATATATCACACCTGGCTCCATGTGTTAGATTCACCATAGCTAGTGCTCTACCCTTTGAGGTATTTTGAGCCTTTGTTGTCTAATTCTAACAATGGCCATTCCATTTTACCTCTCGACTACCATCATTGTACGAGGTACCAGGATGAAATGTGGAGGGTTTTCCGGCTTTGCACCTAGCAACAACCAGTTTATTAGGGGACATCGATGTCAACCACTTAAGTAGCCTGATTCCTCCCTCTGGAGAACCATCGGCAAATGAACATAGTAAACAGAGTACCTGACATAACAACACGAATCTAACACTTATACAGTCGTAGTTTAGTAGAGTATATACTTTATAGTACAATCAGTAGAGTATAGTATAGACCTATAAGAGTATGATAGTGTTATTCAAGAGTGTTACTCAGGAGTATAAGTCAAGTATATTTCTATTCTTGTAGTAGGAGGTTCAGTAGAATTATCAAATGAAGGAAATTGTAGTATAAGCCGGTACATACCTCAAAAGGATTACTGGATCTACAATGATTTGAGTGGTGGGAAATGAACATGAAGGTTATTAGAGATTATGAGCCCTTGCATTAAATTAAGTTAGGAGCCCTTACTTACCATATAAAGGTTACGAGCCCCGACGATCCACTAATCCCACCACACTCCGTAACATACACCATCTATATACATACCAAGCATATTATCTAGTCCCCCCCAATCGCCTCAATAAATCAATAATGATTCTCCATCACCCTCCATCAACAGCGTTGTTAACTTTCCCACCTACCTGGCTGGCATCGCACCCGTGCACCAGATCAGCATCGCACTGAGACATGAAGCAGGCTCACTAGCCATCTCTTCCCCACATACATTGCTAATTCCAGAACACCCTCGCTAGTATTTGCTTGGGCCCATAGGTTATCCAGTGCTTTCCAATTATTGCATTGCCATGATATCCTCCAGGATATGGCGGCACGTGACCTCGGCTCCGCTAAGGTATGGGCTCTACTCCAGGGTCCCTGCCGCTAGAATACTTCTTTCCCCCCTGGCCCGAAATGGTAGCCCATTTGTCCGGTTATTGTCAACCTCCTTTGTTTTAAGTAATGCACATGAAACAAACCGTGAAACAAATCGTGGAACACATCAAACGAACCAAGAGCATATACAAGCCAATCTGACCCATCTGAAACTCCCAAATGGAGCTGATGCCAATCCTAATACAAATGGTCTAGGAAACAACCTAGGGCACTCGTTTCAGAAGAATGCCAATTTAGAGAATACAGACCATAGTTCTGTGGATTCGCTGGACCTGAACCAACCAGTTCTGAAACACTCAGATCTGAAACAACCTATCACCAAGGAACTCCTTCTTTCTAGAGCCAATAGTGCCCTTTCCCGCCTAGCCATCCACTTCAAGTGGATCCTTAAACGGTCCAACCGGCCTTTGAACACCGACGACTATTCGGCCTTCTTCACTTGGCTCATGATGGGTAATGTGTTCCTCCTTTTTCTCGGAACCACCACCTTTATTTCATTAGTAATCTTCACCATCAACCCCATCTTTTCTCAGGAATTTGTGGCCCGGAAACTTGGTGAGTTGATGACCAAAAACTCCAATCTCACCGTGACTTTTGAACATGCCATTGTTCCCAGTTTAAAGGACAATAAGATCTCGTTCAAGAAATGTTTTGTCAGCAAAAGACCAAAGTCTTCCAGCACCTTCTTGAAGGGTCTGCAAGCAGATGCCTATGCTCGGAGCAAAGATGAATCTGGTGTGGACCACCTGGATGAGGCCGTGGATGACGGTAACTATACGCAGTTCGACCTCACTATCGAAGAAGTCAATGTCTCGTTTTCTTTCCGAAAATGGGTCAATGGAACAGGTATCATCGATACCATTGAAATCAATGGGCTCCGAGGGGTGGTGGACCGTACGCATGTGCATTGGATCGCAGATGATGACCCTACCAACTACAAGAATGTGTACCAATTCGGTGACTTTGAATTCAACAATTTCGTCATGAAGGACGTGTTGTTCACGTTGCGCCAGCCCAATGGGTTCCGGCCCTTCAAGGTGGCCATCTACAACTGTGAGTTGGACCGCTTACGCAAGCACTGGCTCTTCTACGACTTCCTCAATGCCAACAACGTCAGTGGGTCTTACGACAACTCGTTGTTCACGATCCACAAACGGCAGAAGTTGAATGATTTCGAGAATGACGATGTTTTGGGCGACGATGACGAGTCGCTTCCCGTTAGCTTGCCTTGGAAAAGAGTCACTCGGTTGCGCGTGGATTCTCTTAACATCGACCATTTGAACAAAGGCCTTGAAGGTCCCTTTGGCTGGATCACTTCAGGTAAAGTTGACTTGACGGGAGATGTCATGGTATCGGAAGACTCCAAGGACTTGAATTTGCCCGAAATTGTTTCCATTATTGCCGAATCCATCCATAAGGAAGCAAACCGGTACCGCAATCCCGAGGTCCATGGCAACTCGCAAGACCACATTTCACGGCTCACCACTCAGAATTCCACCAATGTGTTGGGCGAAGTATCGGACGAACTCTCCAAGTACTTTGTTTTGGACTTAACCATACGCCTCAATAATGTACGGGCATCAGTGCCGTTCAAGGCCCCAGAACTTAGTTACGTCAACTATGCTTTGATTCGGCCCATTGTGGCATACATCAACCTGAGAAACGCATTCATTGAAATCAAATCTCGTGTGGTCAAGAATATTCAGGACTTTTCGGGCTCGTGGACACTCTACGACCTGTTGTTGATGGACGATATCCTGGAGCAGGTATATGATAGTTTTGTCAACTATGTTGCAGATGATGAGAACAGATTGGTCCGCATGAGGAAGGTAGCGTTCTGGTCCGTACAGCTCTTGGTGCAGGTAATAGTGTTTGGGCTTGGAGCATTGACATAAATTCATTGCTCTTTGGTCTATAGCCTTAAGACGAGCACCAACAATGCAATGTATGTGGCCAAACTCACCAATGAGAGGAGAAGCACCGAGTCTCCTGCAGACTTGAAGCCCTCGAGCTTATTCTGGTGACTATAATAAGCGTCGATATGCCGTGCCTTTACGCACCCAATGAAATAAAGCACGCATCCATATGCGGTGTATACGGTGCCAATGGGGAGAAACTCCAGGGAAAACAACTTGATGATGACCACCGAGAAGGAAAGGCACGAGACTGCCGTGCGTGTGTATGCACCTTCGTATGTGCGTTGGTGGGCTCGTACATCTTGCCGGAGGCCAGAACTACTAAGGTCATCCAACCTTGACACTCTTCTGGGGAAGGACATGGCAGGGTACGGAATGTGGAGATATGACGCTATCGCAGTTCCAGTCGCGCAGTGCACCACGTGACCTTCTTCTTAGACACTGCTAAACCTCCACTTTGAGACACTTGCACTTCTAGAAATTTCTAGATTTCCTGATTTCCTGATCTCATGCATTCCATGAGATGTATGACTTGATGATTTTAGAAATAATGGGTTGGGTCCAGGATTAATACCATGTGGTGCTTGTCTTATGATAAGACACTCACTGTCTGACCTCAGAGATGCAACCAGTCAGTCCTCTAGTCACAGGAGTCGGATCACGTGCCCCACCCTATAAATAAAGGCTACACAAACTGCCCACTATATCTAGATAATTCCATAGATACTATATTACGAAAATATCATGTACAATATCATGGCTAAGTTATGGCTATGGCTATGGATGGATGGATGTCTTGTCTGCAGTCTGGCCTGCGAGCATAAGACACACTTTCTTTGTTCGCTCTCACCACCAGTCGTGAATGGCACCCAAGAAATCATACCCTGTGACGCTCAAGTTGCTGCAGGACTTTCTCCTGTCGGTCAAAATTTCTATTACTGCAGTCAAGCCCAAATCCCGGGTCAAAAAGCTCAGCAAGGAGAAGAAAACCGGCACCTTGTCTCCAGGCTCGTCGCCTGCCCCAACAGACGATACCCAAGGCAAGAGCACGGTGAATACAGGGCCCAAGGAGCTCTCCACTGCAGGACTCACAGTCAACAGCATCTCTCAAGCTCTTGATAAGTCGGGCCGGCCGTGTCGAAGATGGACCAGGGCACCTATCCAATTCAAGACGTTTTCGGGGTTCAAAATAACCATCGACACCTGGAAACAACAAAGCCCGGAGGCACGGGTTTCTGATGCTGCTGAAACCAGTAACGGAGTCAGTGTGAATGAAGATGAACCAATGATAATAAAGGCAGAGGAGGCCGTGGCCACGTGATTGAGGGCCAAGCTCAAGGTACCGAATGTATCCAAGACCGAATGTATAAACCGAGGCATAAATCGAGCGTATAAATCGATGGAGGTTAAATATCGAAGTGAAGATTAAACTCTTGGTTGAAGTTTTGGAAGTTTTGGTTTAAGTATTGGTGAAGTTGGAGTAGCTGGGATCTACAGTGGGAACATCACAAGAGCACAGTTTTCCCCGATGACGATGACGATGATGCAAGAAAATTGGCCCCGGTATACTGGTAGTACCTGCACTTGCGGGACCGGAAGTTCTCGAAAATGTTGTATGAAATCATCTTTGAGCAAACTACTTTAACATCAGGCCATTGTTGGATTCTGGATGCAAGATCGTTGCTGAGATGATATAGCAC
The DNA here is from genome assembly GCA_002374485.1 of Metschnikowia santaceciliae. Classification (NCBI taxonomy): domain Eukaryota; kingdom Fungi; phylum Ascomycota; class Pichiomycetes; order Serinales; family Metschnikowiaceae; genus Metschnikowia; species Metschnikowia santaceciliae. The sequence continues at coordinate 31,655 of NKZN01001944.1, forward strand.
AAGTCCCCAGATGAATTGAAAAAGACGTTCAATATTGTCAATGACTTAAGTCCCGAGGAGGAGGCTATCAATAAGGGGAACGAGATCGAGATCGAGATCTACAGAGAAACAGCCCAAAGCCAGAGATAAAAGGAACAGAAGGGTTTCATGGAACTTCAAACTTTATGGATTTTAGTGGATCCTGAAGTCTAACGGACAGCAAAGTTACTCAGGCCCGGGAGACTAGACTTAGAGTGTTTTTAACAAGAGTGAAACACACCACTCGCTAGTGCTACTGAGTGTAACTATTGGCTACTGCTACTCCACTGACACACAAGTAAGCCAATGACAAGTCGAGTCTAGTTAGTCCTGGGTCATATAAGTCTTGGGTCGTTGATTGTATAACCTATTTTTCAGTCCTGGTCCCTCGACTTTATAACCTCTTTCCAGGTCTGGTCATCTTCCTAGTCCTCTTCCTCTTTCTGTTCCTGGTGTGGTCTGGTTCTAGTATAGGTGCAGTACACAGTGCATCGCGCAAGGCCTCCACCGCACATACTCACTATACTCTCTCTCAGGAACTACTCGAAAACTATATAATCCCCACAATTATCTAATCACCAAAAACAATTCAGAGTCATTTCTACTGAATACCTTCACGCATGTTCACCCTACGCCGAACCCATACCTTAAGGCAGTACCTGCAAAAAGCAGTCCCCAAGGTGTCGGCCACTCACACCAACCTTGCAATTGCCAACAAACAACTCCTCTACACCACAGACCCCGTGACGCCCGGGTCCATCTTCTTCTTGCCCCATGGAACACGTGTATTCAACAAATTGGTGCAGTTTATGAAGAACCAGCAAACTAACTACGGGTTCCAGGAAGTCATCACTCCTTTGATCTACAAGAAGCAGTTGTATGAGACCTCTGGTCATTGGGACAACTATAAGGACGACATGTTCAAGGTGGTGGGCAATGAAAATAGAGATGAAGATGTCCATTTTGAACATGGTGTTGAACATAATGTCGAACATGGTGTTGCACATGGTCATGAAGGTGATGCACATGTGTATGGGTTGAAACCTATGAATTGTCCAGGCCATTGTATCATCTACTCTAAGTTTGAAAGATCATACAATGAACTCCCCATTCGGTACTCGGACTTCTCTGCTCTTCACCGGAACGAGGCCAGTGGAGCCCTCTCTGGTCTCACGCGGGTGAGACGGTTCCACCAGGACGATGGTCACATTTTCTGTGAGCTTCTGCAGATCAACAGTGAAATCAAAAACACTCTTATGCTCATCAAAAATACTTACAAGGTGTTTGGCATTGATGAGGATGGGATCCAGTTCTTCTTGAGCACACGGCCTCTTGATAAGTTCATTGGTGATGTGGAAACATGGGATGCTGCTGAAACACAGTTGAAACAAGTCTTGGATGAAGTCAGTACTTCGTGGCAGGTGCGGCCCGAGGACGGTGCTTTCTACGGGCCCAAGATCGATGTTCTTCTCACCGATAACTATGGAAAGTCTCACCAGGTGGGTACTGTGCAGCTTGATTTCCAGTTGCCAGCCCGGTTCCAGCTAAAATACGTGGATGAAGCGGGAAACAGGGACAATCAGCCGATCATGGTGCACCGGGCGGTGTTTGGGTCGTTGGAGCGTTTTTTCGCCATTCTCCTCGACCATTACCAGGGCAAGTGGCCGTTCTGGTTGAACCCAAGGCAGGCCGTGGTGATCCCCGTGGCAGAGAGACATGCGGACTTTGCCAGGGAAGTACGTGATCATTTGACCGGTGATATTCTTGGTGCTGACTCCATATCCCCCATGACAGGCTACAACTTCTATGTGGATGTGGACGAGCGCAGCGAAACCGTGGGCAACCGTATCAAGGACGCCTTGAAGAAGGGTTACAGTTACATCGTCATGGTTGGCGATAAGGATATACAGAACGGGACTATTTCTGTCCGGACTCGAGACGACCGTCGTGTGGAGAACATCTCCACTAAAGACCTTTACCACCGGTTCATCCAACAAGAAAGAGACTACAAGTAAGCCACAAGAAAGAGACTAAAAGTGAGACCACAATGAAAAGCAAAGGAAAGAGATCAAGCAAAAAATATTTAAGAGGTCAAGATATCAAGAGGTCAAGGATATCTGGTCTACTCTGGGCATTGCCCTTTTGCATCTATCGTACATAGTTATACAGACCTCATCATTAGGCGAGATCCACATCTTTAACACCATTAAAAACAGAGATGAACACCATTGAGATGAACATATGTGAACAGTCAATTTCTTGCAATCATTCTCTTGCAGTCATTGAGTCACCCTTTGAGATCCACTGAGATCTATTGAATAGTCATTTCTTCATCTTACTTCACACCGTAGCCCTTAGACACCAAGATCTTCTCCAACTGCAACCACAAATCCTTGACAATCATCTTATCACGGAACCGCTTGTCGCCGCGGTCCACGTTAATCGCCGTCACGTTCCAGTCGCTGATTTGCTTGGGCACAATGCCTCCCGAGTATGTGACAAAGAACCCATGGTAGTTCTGAAACAAGATCTCCGGCTTGGAGTACTTGAACTTCAGAAACTGCCATGCCTGGCCCGTGGTGAAGATGGCCACCACACGGTCCCAGTACTCGGGCTTGGTGAAGAGGTCCACGTTATCCACCACCATGATCAGCTGTGCGGCCGGCACCAAGTTAGGCGAGCTATGGTTGATAGTCACCACGTTATTTTCCGATCGCTGTAAGCTGGGCTCCACGAATCGGCCCTCCTCCAAGAACTCCTTGATATTACTCAAAGATATCAATGCTGTAGTGGCTGGAGAAACAATTATAATAGGCTGTTTCTTCTGCGCCTGGGCCCCGGACCCAGCTTGCGGCCTGCCGTTTGTCTTAGACTTCTTCAACACACTGGTATACTTTTTAGCGTCGGAGATCAAGTTCTTGAGGAGTAAGTTCTTGGTGCCTCTCAAGGCGGCGTTGTGGTCGAGCGACTCGAGCTCGAACTCGCCAATGCGCGCCATCTGAGGATCACTCATACTTCTTTTGCGGGTTTCTGCCGCTCCCAGATCTTCCGTATCGTTCTTAATGAATTTGCACTGCTCAGAATTGCCATTCAACCAGGTGGTCAACTCGGCCTTGACCAAAAACTTGAAGTCGGCAATATCGTTCTCCAAACATGCATTTTTATAGTCCACAATTGACGAGCTTTCGTTCATCCAGCAGAAAATCACCGGCCGAAGCGGCTCCTGGGTGTCTTCATTGTAGAAGGCTGTAAGTTGGTTCAAGTCATGTGGGACGCCGTTGATGTTGACGTGGGTGGCGTCCTTGATGGACTCGGTATTGGCGGACTGGCCTTCTGCATCGTGCACCACCAACTGTACTGGTTTCTTGGCCAAGATAGCCGTGCGCAACTGTACGAGCGGGTCCATGGTGTGTCTAGTAGCGTGAGTTTTCATGGGTGTTTTTCGCGACTCTTGATATTATATTAGCCAGGCACGTGACCCAGTCCATAACCAAGCCATACCATAATTAATAACAAAAGAATGGAGTGATATGAAGTGATCCTAAGACAATAGAATTGTTCAAAACAAAATGAGCAGCTTCTAGATCCAGTAGATCGAACTGTGTATTGTTTGATGTGGACCTAAAGACTGGGTCTGTATGCAGTGCCCTTCCATCACCTCTTCTACACCTACAGATCTGTACAGAAAAAATAATTAGAAAACAAATAATTAAAGTCACAGTGCAAAAGTAGAATGGAAGAAAATAAGACGGTTAGAGGTGTGTTTCAGAGGTGTTTCTGGGAGTACCAGTGTCTCTATCTGTCTATAGTCTATCAGCTCCATACAGGCTTATCGCGTCTATTGTTAGTCTAGTCACGCTAGCACCTACTACTCACTCCACCAACACCTGCTTGACTCCGCCTACAGTCACCTATTCAGACCTGAAATCACCCAGACACCTGTACAATACTCATAATTGTTTATTACCAAGGCTTGTCTTCATAGCTGGTCCAATTGACCAACCAATACCCATAATTCCTATTAGTCTAAGTGACTCTAAAGTCTACAAGCCAAGTCTACCAATCCACAAATCTACAAGTCTATAGACCTGATATTTATCACTGCTATTAGTGATCTAGACTAATCCTAAACTCTATACTGATTCATCATTGACGTTTAGTAATGTCGCAGGTGCTGCAGTGGAAGGATGAAGCGTATACTACGCTCCGAAAAGCACAGGAGTTATCTTCCCAGGCCCACATGTCCCTCGACGCCACCCACCACTTCTTGGCCGTGGACTGTGTGGCCAAAACACTGGATGTATTGGCCAAAGTGGCCCTGGTACACGCCAAACAAAAGGAGTGCCAGGCCATTCTTGTCAAGTTGCAGTCCCGCTTTTCGGCACTTAGGGATAGTTACAAAAATGACCTAGAAACAAGGCTCTGGCCGTCCCTTAAGGAACTTGACTCTGTGCAGGCCCAGCTAGCGGCCGTGGAGGTGCCTTCTTTTCTCCTTCGGCTGCAGACACACCAGGAAACACAACACTTGGACGATTTCATCTCCACAGACGAAATCGTGCATCTCCGCAAAAATATTGAGGTGTACCAGAAAAACTGTTCTGCGTTTCTAGGGCTTCTAGACTCGGAGTTTGCTGCCCTCAGTTCCAGCTGGCTGGACCTTCTGAAGGACTACTCGTCGTTTGTCTCTGTACAGGAGATCCCCGTTTATGAGTTGCAACAATTACAGAAATTTCTCCGAGACCTCAATAAGACCGAAAAAAAGGGTCCGCGCAAATACGAGTCCAAAGTCATAAGTTCGGTGGAAAGCATTTTGGACCAAAACGAGGTGTTGAGCCAGGAGTTGGTTAATCTCCTCCAAATGCTCACTAACCACTACGACCAATGTGTCAGTGCCTTGAGCTGGGTTCAGGGTAACCACCTGCAAGAAGGGGACTTGGAGGTTCTTGAAAACGATACGAGGGAGCTTTCGTCTGTACTACGAGAAATCACATCCATCTACGATATCTTGCTGAATAACGAGCGGAACTTGGCCCGCACCGTTGAGCCCAAAGGCTATGACCAGATGCTCGAAAAGTGCGACCATATTTCGCAGGCATTAGGGGAGTTCCAGAGTAAGACACTCGTCAAAACGACGCTCTTGATGGCCCACTTCTATGCAGTCTACAATCGGTCTTTCCTAAGCCCTGACTCTTCACATGCAGAAGTGAATCCTTTGAGAAGCTTTGCCCAGGTCCTAGACCTGCTTACGGAACACTACCGGCAGTTCTGCAGTGTGTACCAGGTGCAGTACTTGAGTGAGTTGCACTACGAGCAGTACGTGTACCCTCGGAAGTTTCTCAAGCTCATCGACGAGTTCTTCAACGATAAGTTGATGAATTTCGAGGATGCCGAGCGTGAGAGAAGACATGCTTGGTTACGCCGGTATGGCGAGTACATTCCGAGCTCGTTCCAGCTCCCGGGGGATTCTGAGTACCCAAGTGTGGTGCAGGTTGTGAGCGATGGGTTGGACGATTTGAACTCCAAGGCTGCGGAGGTCAATGAGGCCAAGCTCTTAGACCTCCTCAAAGCCCGTGCCACTGGGTAGCCATCATGATTTTTACTTCAGCAAGCAATTACAATTAATTAAAGAAATGGTATAATAAAATTATTGTTATATAAAATCTTTGGATGATCGTAGTGGTCGTGTGCAGCCCATAAGCACCGGCGCGGACTTGAGTTCTCTCAATCTCATATCATCAGACTCATGGCCAAACAGAACCATGGCATTGTGTTCTCTACTGCAGGCACCCAAGGGACCCAGAATACTCAAGGCAGCAAGGGCAGTATGTCCATGACTGCGTATAATGAGTACTCTGATCTCGAGGACGAAGACGACAGAGAAACTGACACCCATCCAGCCACTTCTACTACATATAGTCTAGGTACATCCCTAAACAATGCCTTCCAGCCCAATTTCTCTATGGAAACCTCTATATCACGAAACAAGGGGTCACAAAAAAAGGAATCAAAACCTTCTATAAATTCAGACATGATCAGTCAATATGGAATTGGTGCTAAGTTGCTCATAAACATGGGCTATAAACAAGGCCAGGGGTTAGGGCTGAAACAGGACGGAATCGTCAAGCCCATTGAAACAAAGCTACGGCCGCAGGGTTTGGGAGTAGGAGGAATCAATGAGAAGGTTGGTGCAAACCTGAGGACCGTGAAAGATGGGGGGAAACAGAGTACAGTGAAAGGTGGTGGTCTGGGAAGAACCGATGAGACACGTGACCAAACCGATGATTCTAGTGATGAAAAACGTGAGCCTATACGTTTCTCCAAACCTACTTATGATCTCTATACACTCATAGAGTCGTTGGAGCTGTTGGGAGTGCAGGTCCCTATACATTATAAGCAGTTGTGCGATGATATGGATGGACGACAAGCGGAGGTGGAGAAATCACATACCACTTTGGGCAAGGTGTTATCGGAATTGAAGCAATTGGAGACCGAGAAAAACGATCTAATTCTGGAGAAAGTGTATTTGGAGGCTGTCATTGCTTCCGAGTCGCAAGAGCTCTCTGCACTAGGCCATATTCAGAGCATCTTGGAGAACAATGCACATTTAGACCCTAGCGATTTATTGGATATCCTCTCTTCACTTACACAGGAATCCTTCTCCAAAGTTGATGATCTTGATATGATTTTTATGCTGATTGCTCAGAAGTATGTGAAGCAATATGCTCAAAAGGCTAGGACACTGCATAATGACCATGGAGTATTGGTGCAAATGGCCAATCTTTTTCGGTCGGTGCTTAAAGAATCATCTGGCTTCCAGCTTAATTATTGGGACTCGATGTTTATGGAAATGCTCGCTGGACTCGAGCTCATGAAGCTTGCACTGCAAAACAATCTCTCGGAATCGCAAAAAAGCCTTTCAGAAATTAAGCAAGAAATTGACTGGTGGCTTGGTTCGTCTATTCTTATAGATGACCAGCTCGTTGGTGAAATTTGCCAGGAACAAATAATTCTCCCGGCCATCCAAAACATTTTTTCTGCATGGGACCCTATATCTGGATTCGACCACCATATAGTACAGGCGTTAAAGGATTTTGGTGGCCTGGAAGAGATCCAGGCCTATATTATAGACATAATGGGCCAGAAATACAACGAGGGTCTTATGAAGGCATGGCAACAGGTAAATGAAGAAGGCCTGGAAGCATTGCACGTGATCTTGGAGCATCTCGGCCAGATTGGTCTTGAGATTATTGCAGAGCACGACTTGGAGTTGACTAAAACAGTTTTGGCCTCCAATTTATACAGTCTCTTGGATTACTGCAATAGTCAACGACCCGTTGCTCAAAAACTCATGCTACTATGTCGAATGCGCCATGAGTGTGGGAAACTTATAACAGAAGAGCAATTCTCAGCGATTTTGGAGATCGATATACTCAATCCGTTAGTGGAAGAACTAAAGGAGTTATTGACCCAAAAAGGCAATATAAAAAAGTGGTTCTGGACTCTACATTCCACTTTCGATAGAGTGACCCAGGCTACCTGTGAGGGAGAGAATACATTTCTTTGGTATTGCAACAAGTTCTTATGGATGACTAACGAATACTCACAAGGAAGAAGCCCTCTGGTTGAACTCCCCAGCTACAAAAACCATACCAAACCCAGTCAAGAGTTCCATGATTATATTGTCAATGGAGAAACCACCAGCGACGTCTACTCTGTTCCGGTGCATGATCTCCTTGTGACGTTCCGGGATGTGGTGCAGAATCTATGCCAAGAGAAGAACATCACGTTCATGGAAAATGGCCGAACAGATGTGCATATGAATACGCTCTATAACCTTCAAACACCGACGGGACAGCAGTACCAATGCTACATCTCCAATGACGTTTTGTTTGTGGAGACTAATGGAACATTTACCCCGGTGGATATACAGGACTTCCTAGGGCAAGTCAGCTGAGAAGAAAAAAAAACTGAAAGAGAACTTAAAATAGAGTGATCAAAAAGTGATGGAAAATAATATGAGAACTTACTATTGCAGTGTTTTTGGTTTGAAATGGAATGGTTGTTTAAGCATTGATTTATCATGCAATGGTCTTGCATATACGAGGCGCACAGTGATCATCCAAGATACCAGTCCAACATCACCCACCATCATACCATCATACCATCCATCTCCACCCTATCACATCAACACGGGTCACTACCAAATTATAACACACTGTTACTAGTATTTTACTTGACCAGCACAATTACTTTACACCATCAACAATATGAACAGGGTCTTGGTGAATAGGGTGTTGGGACTCACTCGTCTGGTGCGCATGCTACAGAAATCTAGTACAGGGCCCGTGGCCTCTCGCATGGCATACTCGACCCTCAACACCAAGAAGCAGCAGATCAATAAGCTCATGCAGAAAATCGGCGACGAAAATAGCCAGGAGTCGCAGAAAACCATGAAGGTGATCCGGACCATTGGTGCTGGTTCCGTTATAGTGGTGCTCTGCTCATTGTTGTGGGCCAGTTCCATGAGTACTCCGGTGAAGGAGACGTATGTGGAAATCCCTGATCTTTCAAAAGATGTGAGAGACTAATAGAAGAAAGAGACCAATAGAAGCTCATGGCTTTGGTAAGAGCTCACGTGATTTTGTCCCATCGTTCTAGTGCCAACGGTAAATGTATATAGTTTGAATAGAATGACAGGAGGATCTGCTGGATGATATAGGGGTGGTGTGTGTCAGAAATAGATCAGATATAAAAAGTAAATGATGTTCCGGGTGGTACCCTCGGAAAGGTCACGTGATATACAACGGTCAAAAGTTCCCCCAATGTAAAAGACCACACATCGTAGATTGGGGCCTCCAAAAACCAAAATCTCCTTTAAATAGTAGGGAGAAATCAAAATATTTTTGAAACTAGCAAAATATTTTTTTGGTGGGAGCATGAAACGACCTAAGTCAATAGGTCGGAACTGGATATAAGCCCCGGAATAGCACGACCTTGCATAAGTCACGTGCTCCATCTGTAAAGTGCACCCAAGCACCCAAAAACTTTGAAATATAATTTGGTGTATAAATTTTGGAATATAAATTTTAGTGTATGAATTTCTGGAATATAATGTTTTGAGGCAGATCTTTGAATTTTATAGGCTTATTTTGGTATTAAGAAGATACGGGTCTTTTTCATCCCGTGGCTTGCAACAGTAAGGTCCTGTGCATGAGCAATTGCACTGAACTCAGGTAATGTACAAGCAACTCCTTCAAAAATGAGAATTTTTCAGTATTTAAAACTGTAAATAAAACTTTACACCTTCTTAAGTATATAGTCCAAATTTCTTTTCATTCACTTCAATATTTGATTTTTGGTATGCTTTACAATTTTTATCTATACTAAGAAAGCTCACACTCGCATTATTTTCACTAATGTAGCCCTAGTCTCCCAAACCACAAACTTCAATACCAACACCAACACCAACACCAAAAACAAAAACAAAAACAAAATACTTGGTCAAACGTAAAAAATAATACTCTACACTATACCGTGCAAAGTAGACTACACTGGACCATAACACAATAAACTACATCGCAATAAACTACATCGCAATAACCTATACACTAGTAGAGTTGCAATCCTACACTACTCTAGACCACTTCAGGCCACCATATACTAATATCTACAAATAAGGTCTGAACTTTAGTGAGTTTATTGCTGATAAGAATAGTGGTTCTTTTTTGACTAAGGTAAGAGACCAGGGGAATTTGGCTTTAAATTTAGTATCATGTAGTACATTCATAAGTAGCAAGACAATACGCAAGCACAGTTATATAGAGTACACCGTACAGTAGAACAGTAGAACAGTAGAACAGTAGAACAGTAGAACAGTAGAACAGTAGAACAGTAGAACAGTAGAACAGTAGAACAGTAGAACAGAAAAACAGCCCGAAAACACAGGGAAATAAAAGAATCAGTAGAGCAGAATCATTAGAACAAAATAATAGAACAGAATTAGTGGAACAAAATAATTGACTAGAATGATTGACTAGATTATAAGCTATTATACTGACATACAAATAGTGAGATACTGAGGGTGACAGCAGTAGACAGTATATGTAGAGAAAAAGAGGTTAGTCCTGCAGTTGGTCTAAGTACCAGTTGATGAGTAGGTCAAGCAAGCCGTAATTAAGACCGACAGAATTAGCACCATGACGGAAGTGAGACTTCTTCCTTCTTGTATTCTCAGTCAGCAATCCAGCTTAGTCAGCTCCATGCACACTACCGCACTCTTTTTCCAGACTCCACAGCATCTCCACGCAACTTCCTTCCTCTTCCACATCCACCCATAATGTTCAGAACTGTGTTCAAGTCGGCCGTTCGCCATGCGTCTTTGCCTAGAGCATACTCCACCAGAGCTGCGCGTCCGCTCTACTCCAGAAACCTCATCCTCGGTGCTTCCTTGGTTGCTTCGTCTCTAGCCTTTTTGCCATTGGCCTGTGTGGACAATGATGCGGACCAGGCCAAGGTGGAAAGCGACAAGAAGTCCACCAAGCTTGGGGACCACAAGGGTGAGTCCACGTACAATGTGGAAGACTCCTCCACAAAGCCATCGGAGGTGATTCCAGAGGACCACCCAGATAAGCTGGCCAAGAGAAAGTCTTCTGAGAAGGCAACCGAGGAGGCTTCAAAGAAGGCCGAGAAGGAGTTTTCCAAAAAGGAAAAGAACGACTCATCTGAAAACAAAAGCACTGAGTCCTCTGAAAACAAAGCTACTCCCGATGACGACAATGCCGGAGATCATGAGGGTGAGCAGTCTGCTGCCTATAACCCAGAAACCGGTGAAATCAACTGGGATTGTCCATGTTTGGGAGGCATGGCCCACGGTCCATGTGGTGAGGAGTTCAAGGCTGCTTTTTCCTGTTTCATCTACTCCGAGACCGAGCCCAAGGGCATTGACTGTATCCAGAAGTTCGAGGGCATGAGAACCTGCTTCAGACAGCACCCTGAACACTACAAGGAGGAATTGTACGAGGACGACGAGCCTGTTCCATCTACGAATTCTGACAAGCCTCAGGATTCCGAGCCCAAGGTTTCCGAAAAGGAAGCTCCAAAAGAGTCTGCCACCGAGGACATTTCCAAAGTCGCTTAGATACACTGTAAATAGATCACTAGACTAAGTATACACCTATACTAAAACAACCTCATTCTACACTGTATTCTACACTGTATTCTACACTGTATTCTACACTGTATTCTACACTGTATTCTACACTGTATTCTACACTGTATT
>NKZN01001946.1:0-40015 GCA_002374485.1 Metschnikowia santaceciliae
TTTGAAAGACTGTGCGAAGGGGTACGAAACTTTTTGAATTATTGGTTTGTTTAATTTTGGTAGTGTGGTTTGAATCGTTTCGCCGCGTTGGTTTGAATAGTTTTGAAAAACACTGTTCTCAACTACTTAGATGAGAATTCAACTCTTACCGAAAAATCCTCTTCATTATGATAATTTACAACTCAGGAATTAAAAAACAGCCTTCCATAAAGCTTATTGAGCCCCAATTTTATGGACAGCTTGAATATATTTATACATATTTACAAGAAGCTTTTTGCTTTTACCTTTAAAAAGTTTTTTTAAATTGATTATATAGAAGGCACATGTAGCAAATACGCACATCCTGCATATACAATTCGCGCCTAACTCAAAAATCAACAGAATATCTCAGTTTGCTCGAATTATGTCCAACTTTATCCGCATTCTGCATACATCAGGCCAAATCAGGCCAAAATCAGACCAAATTGAGTGTTAAAAACCTACTGACATACTAGATATCAAAATCTTCTCTTACGCCAAAGGCAACTTGTCCGAGCGGTTAAGGAGAAAGATTAGAAATCTTTTGGGCTTTGCCCGCGCAGGTTCGAGTCCTGCAGTTGTCGTTACTTTTTGTTTTTAGTTTTGGGCAAGTCATTTGTAGACCCATTATTCAATGTTGTTACGACCTTATATTCCGGAGTTGAATTCCTCGAAACTTTTGCCATATTTGTGGTTACGGGACATATGATTGAATCACAATCATACCAAAAAGATAACAAAGTTTTTAACTTAATCGTAAGTTTGAAAGTATATTAGCTCTCGTACCTCATCCATGTTCAGTTGCACGTGACAGGATGTATCTGACAAACAATTAGAGTAGACAATCGCACATCATTACACCAACAATAATCGCCACTGCAGCTACGGTTTAGCAGAATGTAGAATAAGCGTAAGATTGATCAATCACGTGTCCCAATGGGAAAAACGATGATTAAGTCAAATTATCAAAATTGTTAATGTGCATTCTTTCACTTAGTAGAACTACCAATAGACAAAATACCAATAAACAAATACCAATAGAAAATCGACAAAATTAGTAGAAAGCGAATTCTCCTAGGAGGACAAAACGTCCAATAGGCAAGTCGACAAGTGACGAATTCCCGATATGCAATTATCCGTTGGTAATCTCAAAAGTCAGGTCTCAGTATCTATGTAGGCATTGTATTAGGGTCATCGCGCGATGTATACGCTTCACATCCCAAAGATCTCTACACCAAAACCTTCACCCATTCAAATGTCAGACAACGAGTATGACCTCGATATATTCCAGGAGCCTGAAGGCTTCTTGCCGCCTCCGCCCGAATCGCATTTCGTAGAGTACACCCGACTCAACAAGCATGAACCTTCGACAATCCAGCTCAAACTCGTGGGGAAGTCACCGCTTTGGGGTCATTTATTGTGGAACGCAGGTAAATACACCGCCGATTACTTGGACACTCACGCAAAAGAGTTGGTTACGGGAAAAAAGGTCTTGGAGTTGGGTGCAGCTGCAGGTTTACCGTCGTTGGTATGTGGTATAAATGGAGCCTCTCGAGTCATCTGCACAGACTACCCGGACCCAGATTTGTTATCACATATTCAGTATAACGTGGACCATTGTGGCGGCATGCCCAAGCCACCAAATGTCAAGGTTTCTGGGTTCATCTGGGGTCAAGACGAGACATCCTTGTGCTATGACGAGCTTTCGGAGGAAGGTTTGCCCAAAACGATAGCAGAAGAAGATAAATTCGACTTGGTGATTTTGTCAGATTTGGTATTCAACCATACAGAGCACCGGAAGCTTTTGGGCAACTGCAGAAACTTTACCAAGAAGGACGGCACTTGTTTGGTAGTGTTCAGCCCGCACAGACCGTGGCTTTTGGAAGAGGACTTGAAATTCTTTACCACTTGCGAGGAATTCGACTTTAAAGCAGAGTTGGTGGAGATGGTCAATTGGAAGCCAATGTTCGACGAGGAGGAGGATACCGTGGAGGTGCGTTCCCGTGTGTACTGCTATAAGTTGCACCCGCGGTGGAAGTAGTCGCAAGGATAGTGATAATTACTCTAGAGTTTACTAGCAAGTTGCCGTTTGACCGCACAGCTTTCGTTCGAGTAACCATTTGACTAGGTAGATTTACGTTACTAAGCATTGCAATGATTATCGATTAAATATACATCATTGTCCTAACTAGGATGAAATCATTAGAATAGAGCCGTCTCTGATGTGTTTAAGCAGCGTTGGAGTTGGCCTTTCTCTTACCGTTGACCAAGGTGACGTTGATGAATCTCTTGGTGTACAACAATCTCTTGTAAGCTCTGCCGACTGGCTGCTTTGGCTTCTCAGTCTTCTCGACCTTTGGAGTTTGAGACTTAACTTTACCTGCACGAGCGAGGGAACCGTGAACCTTACCCTAAAGAAGTTAGTATTGTTCGTTAACATATGATCTGCTGATTGGGTTGGTGGCTGAACTCTGTATCTTGGATGGTTTGTACGAAGACGGGACATGATGGAAATATCCTTTAAAATTTGACATAACTGAGTTTTGTTTGAAGTTTTGCGTAATAGTGAAGGATCTATTGAAAGCTTTTGCGCTGTCCGAAGGATCTGAAAAAAATTTTGAGGCCATGAATGAGCGGTTAAAGTAGCACGAGAAGACATTCAAACGAAATCCTGATAGTTGAACTCTTGGCGAATATTTAAGTACCACAAGGAATTAGTTCAACAGGGCATCATGATGGTCTGGTTGTACATACCATTTTTATGTATTGATATAGATGTAAAAGTGTATTATCGAGGGTGGCGGAAAATGTGTGAGTTGCGCGAGGGAGGAAAATTTGTTGTCGTGCGATGGCAAATAATGCGCATACATCACGTGTGAGGGCACAAGCCCTAGACATCTCAGAATATTGTCTATAACAACGTACGGTTTTTAACTTGTTTTATTTCCTCACAGTTTCGAGATTCACAGTTTCATCAGCTTAATTTTCAGAGAGTTATTTGTTTCTATAGAACGGAGGAGACGGCCGAACGAAAAGTCTAAGCATGTGTACATCTATGATTGTCCAATCTGTGTGCAGGCAAATCATGAAGACGGTTGCGAAAGATATCATGTACGTAGAAATAGCTGGTACATTTTTCAAAACAATGACAGTTAGTTAGTTTTTGCAAAAGGAAAAAAGAATGACAGAAAATCTTACGGATAATGAGTCAATACGGAAAACAAAGAAAGCAGCCTCATACACGGAATGCACTAGTTGGCCTGTAGCACCAAGAAAAGAGTCACCAGAATCAAGGCCAATACTAACATCACCACCAACGAAACAGAATACTGCGATGCAGGATAGAACGATGTGACCAACATGGACTGGACACGGAAATAGCGTAAAAAGCCCATAACTAACGTCGCTATACCGATCATGACAAAAGACGCACCCACGGGTTTGGCATACTGTCGGATGTTGTCCTGCTCTTTCTTCATCTTGAGTAATTGTACGATTCCAATCCCAATTGTGACAAGTGAGAGCGAGGTGCGTAGCCACGCAAGGAAGGTTCTTTCATTGGCCATCTTTAGTTAGTATAAACTGAAGATAAATATATATTGCGCAGATGAAACAAGGTTAGAGTGTTATCCTGCGTCAAATTCAGCGAATATCTTGAAGGATCAAAAAAATCCACAGAAGCCGCAGAATTCTCAGGATCTGACATAAATCACAGAATTTGTATAGTATCACACGAGTCACAGAACTCAAAGAACTCACCCGCTTCAACAAATTTATTGGAAGCAAGGAATCAAGAAATTGCAGAAATCCCATGATTGACAAAATCAACATGATTTACAGATTTGACCCCAGAATCACCTTGAAACTAAGTTACCGAGATAGGCTGGAGTTTTGTCAACAAATTAAATCCCCTTTTACATTTATACATACGTGGTCTCTGGCAACAGAGCCAGTATTCTCTAGAACGAGCGAGGATAACTTCAAGTTTCTGTTTGTGGTGGAGTCGCCCGACTGCAATAAAGACGTGGATTCTCCGTATGCGTAGGTGGACATTGGAGGGCGGCGGCGTGGAGAGGGCTGTGGATTTGAGGCTAGTTTGATGGTTCGGGTATTAGTAAAATTTTTTTGACCGGCCTGTGGTTTTGTTTCACTCGTATTTCACCTGGACGGGCGACTTTTCTCTTGTGTTTGACGTGTTCCCCACCAGGACTTATCGTGGAGGGTGTTCGCGAAAAGTGTGGCTCATGGTCGTGCGGCCCATTTCAAAGTACCAAAAAGAAAAATGTCGATAAACCATACTGTGCGGGCTTATTTATACCCAAGCTGCTCTGAACGCAGCCATGAAAGCCATGATGCTAGTTAGATTATGATGATCTCGTGATCAAACAGGAGAAATAAAATTTCAATCACGTGTTAATACACACGTTTTCAGTGGGTTGCATAAGTATGGTCTCTCACGATTAGTGATTCATGGTGTTCAAAATTATGGTGAGAGCACCGTACTACAATGATACTACCCGAAGGGCATATTTCTGACTTTTGGGTTTAATTGAGGCGCAGTCAGAATATCAAGTACTAATACCTTCTGAAAATGGGAGTGTACAGTGAACTAGGACGATGCTTTGAAAAATAAGATGCAGTCGATTCCTTCTTAAATATAATGCACTGATACTTCCTTATTTGCCTCTTTATAAATCTCCATACATGGTTCCTTTAATTAAATCTCAATCTTAATGAAAATAATTTTGCTATATCAAATTGAACCACCTATTGGATGTCTATTTATAAGTAAATGTGTACCTCAAATGCGGGAATCAGGCAAGATAGTGCTTGTGGATAGAATCGGAGTCACGAAATCTGCTCACAATAAGACCTGTACATAATCAACCTTAATAATTATCAAGTTGGTTTGGCTTATTGTACTAACAAATCAACAATAGAACAATTCTGAATCTTTGCAAAGGTTGAGCTTGTGTCCTCGCGGATCATTTGAGTTCATATACGCATTCCCATTCTTCTCCTCTGTTCACTTCATCTACATCCACTAAATGCTAAAGTCTTGAAATTCAGCCTAGTGATGATTGCAGGGAGGGTGAGACACGCTCAGCTGAAATAAAATCCGCATCATCTCCGCAGGGTATACCTGAAAAGGGACAAACGCCGAATTATATATGCAACACGGGCAACTCTGCTCATGACCGAACTATTATGTCGCACCTTCGAAACTTTTTTCCGCTATATAATTTCGAGAACGCATGCGTGATTACAACCCCCCGAGCGCGCAGTAGCATTCTGCACATAGTGTAAGCGAAATGCCCGTACTTACTTTTATGTTTTTGATACACATGCATAATCAAAGCGTTGACGTTTGGTTAGAGAAAGCCGGTATAGATTTAGGTGAGATGTTACGTATATTATCATACTTACTAAGCAGACTTTCTCTGCTCTATTGGAAAGCTTGCTCCATCATTACGTCATTACGTAATTACGCACATGCTGACATTGAAAAAATGTGTTCGCGTGGATGCTTCGCGGCTATTGATTGCAGTTGCACGCGACTTGGATCATCTTTGGATAGCTAAGGTGACAAGTATGGATAAGCTACAAATAAATTACGAATGATCCTTATAAAATGTAACGCAAACGGTTTATTTAAGTTGAACGAGGACTATACAACGATATCCGATGAATAGTCTTTATGCTTTGGCCACGGAAATTGCGCAGATTGCGAGCGAACATCAAAGACCAAGAAATGTCGCCAACATTGAAAAAGCTTTCAGACGAGGTAAGCCTTACCAGTTCCCAAGGAGACGTCTCAACTTAACATTTAAATGAGAGAACTCGTCAAGTTTTGAGTGAGGGGGCTCAACAACTTTTAAGTGATGCAAGTTTGAGGCACCTCAACAGCCTTAGAATGAAGTCAAAGACCACGATCACAACCATAGTAATCCCAATAATGCAGAAATGAAGGGAAATACCTTAAGGACAACGTTCGTGGTCTGAGTACCCTCAGCGCCGTTAATGGTGGAACGCGAGTATTCTCGCATACCTCCTACGGTTCCCGAAATACTGCCCATGTTGATACTTCCAGATGGGACTGACGACAAGATATTGTAAAAAGACGCAAACTTTTGTGTGTATGCGGACTGGGACGTTTGGAGGACACCGAGAGAATTTGTGCCGGTTACCCAAACCAAAGTAGGAGTTTCAGAACTGGAGGAACTGGATGAGTCGGAAGCTCCTGAGGTTTCGTCAGCGGTGACTATGGCGGCCCAGAGCATGAGACTGATGTGGAAGAAATGCATGATGAAGATTCAAGGGGTGGTTTTATAGGGCAAGTCTTATGGGAAATCGAATATCAGGTGAAACCAGCACGAAATCGATGGAATGAAGAAGAGTTAGGAACGAATGCGATAATAAATTTGGAAAGCTGTTTCTAGATTTGGAGCCTGGATCAGCTTTCTGTGAAGAAAGTGAGTAATAGGAGGGAGAAATTATGAGCGAACGGGATTTGCTTTATACTTCCAGCGTATGAAACCTCAAGTGTTCCATCAGCCTGCAGAAGGCGTGCGCATGCATGGCTATGCAGTTTACAGATCATTGAAATCCCGCGCTTCGTGGTGGACTCCAAGAAATTCACCAATCAAAAGTGTGTTGAAGTAGCAGTTTATCCGCACCAATATGCCGAACTCTATGCAGATGCCATACAAGATGCCACGCTCGCAGGGGCGAAGAAACAAGGCGCCATAAAAAAGAAGCTATGAAAGATCTGAAACGAATTCGGAGCTTACAAATGTGGAGCTGACAACCATGGAACTAGAGCACGGGTATAATTCCTAATATATATGTGAATCAATATGACTAGAGCTCTTATTTTCTTGGATCAGGTGTATAGGGTCAAGAGTGAATTTTTAGCTGTGTCATCGCGAAAGCATGTATATTTTGTTTCGTAACTGTACATAGGAGGGGGAGGGGGGTTTCAGATCAAGTTGATCTAAATCTTGTATAGATGTGTTTCATATGCATTTCATATTTGCTGCTTGAATAAAAAGAAATTGTTTCATGCTTCTCAAGCTACAAGTATGCTGCTTCTAGAGATTTTTTATTTAGCCTTTGTTCATGCTTGGATGCTTGCTATTGTTTGTTTTGCTTAGCTTTCACGTCCCAAGCTTTCGCGTTAGTCCTACGCATCCTCCGTGGGCTCCCAACCACATGCGGGTGGTTTGGAGATTGCGCTGCGCGCACCTAAAAGGTGCATGCGGAACGGAACAAAGCTACAGATTTGTCGCCTATGTGCAGTACAGCAAAAGTCGGGCTACGGGTCAGGGATTTAAGCTGGATGTAACCTACACGCTTGAGAACCGCTGATTCGCACGCATAAGGCCATGAAAATGAGATTGAATGCAGGACAGATCTTGCCAAGACCTAGATTTCGCCAAGGTTCCAACAATGAACTTCGCCTCTCGAACGCATTCTTCATTGTCCTGATACATGCAATTAATTAGCTACTCCATTTGTCCGAAATCACTTTATATTCGCAGTAGTGCGGCAATGTAGATACAAGGCTGCGAGATCGAACTGACCGAATTTTCTGGGAAATTTGTAGTACAGTGTTCAGTTCAGTATACAGTATTTTATGATCCCATACTTTAGTATTTCTGTTTCTGAATCTGTGTTTCTGTAAATATTTAAATCTGTATTTCTATATTTCTGTATTTCTGATTTGATCGAGTAGGCCCTGTGAAAAGGCCAGGTGAATCCAGTAATAGAATATTAAACTGCCAATCAAAGGGATGATTGTTCCGTACAGAATGCGGTAGAGCCCAAACAAAGTTTAAGGTAAACATGTCTGAATAACTTTGTTGAGGGAAGTGGCCTATCCCACTTCACGCTGACTGTTTCACTTATAACATTTAAATGTCCCGACTTTGGGAGGCTCAAATTCGGTACATTGAAGTGACCTAAGGTTCATTGAAATGGCGTCAGGCTCATTGAATGGTCTTGAGCTTAGTGGAATTGAAGGATGTTCATGGTCCAAGGTCGCTGTAGCTTGCCAGTGTAACAGAACAGGCCAAAAGATTTCTCAAGTAGGCTGATAGAATGCATCGAACGACTCCAGGCCGTCCATCCTTAAGCTCCTCCAGCACTATTTCCTTAAGATATATTCCAGCACTTCCTTTTCTTCAACAATAGCTTCCTTTTCCTTGAAAACTCCCATTTCCTTTGGGATTTCCACTTCCAGATAACGTGCACATCCTTGGGTATCTATTGGTTCCCTTAAAATCTTCGTGCACTCAAATAAAGTAGTCAACTACCGGGTTCTTCGTGGTCACTTGCGATACATCCAGCTTCAGTGCATCGAACACCTTGTAGCTTCTCAGCAAATCTTCATCAATGGTCAAAATAGATGCCACGTTTCCGCACCGGTAACAGTAGTTTGGAGCAGACCACACTGTGACCAATGAACCATCGAACATCTCCTTATAGCCTTCCATGACCAATTGATGCGCGCGAGCTATGAGCGAAATGTCGTTCTTGTAAGCAAACTTCTTCACCTCGTTGCGGCCAAAGAGATAGCCTGCGCCACGTGGTGAAAGCAGCCACGCTGCCACATCGTCCGGGTCCGACCATAGAAGATCGCACATGCCTCCCTCATGAGGCACCTCCTGCTTGCGGTCTAAGCGGCGGATTTCATCCAAGGTATCAACATCAGGTGAAAGGCCGCCGTGCACACAGAACACGCCACCCTCGCCGCCTACAACCGCCCCCAATGAAATGTAATCGAACACCTCGCAGCAAAAACGCCACACATTCACCGACCCATATTTGCGGAGGCACTCATCGTAGAACCCGTACACAGTGGTGATTTGCCGCAGCTCATGGTTGCCTCTAATGAGCGTGATACGGTCCGGGTAACGAATTTTTAAAATCATTAGTAGAAGTAAACTCTCGAGCGAGTAAAACCCTCGGTCCACGAAGTCGCCGAGAAAGACGTATTGGGTACCGGGACACTCGCCACCGGTCTGGAATAGCGTAATAAGGTCGTGGAGTTGTCCGTGGATATCGCCGCAGATGGTCACCGGGGGGAAGATCTCCTGGATGTTGGCCTCTTCCACGAGGATTTCGATCACCTGACTGCAGATTTGCTGCACGTGGTGCTCAGGGATCACCCGGCACGCCCGGACATCCTCCAAGGCCTTGTCTAGATCGAGCATGGTGAAGGCTGGGATGAAGACTTCGGGGTATACAGTACGCCCCTGGTTTACTGTATAGTTGCTCGGTGCCTGGAGTTGGTGTAGTAGCGCGTCTCATGATGATCGCGTCGCACCCGTACCTCAAGCTATAGGGAAATTCATTTACGAAATGAATAGGAACTCAGACTTAGCTTTAGTGCACATGAACCAGCCGATGATCTAGAAACCAGCTTTGATAATTAAATTGTTTAATATATTATTAGTATATCAATGCAACAAGTTCCATAATCCCCAAAGGTTCTCTGTATGTTTGAGCTGACTGCAACTTTTGATTAGTTTCTTTTTTTTTTGACACATCTCATAACCATTCTTCAAGCACAAGGAAATTGCAACAGATGTCAGCATATTCACTAAGAATGGCTACACTGAATTTCAGCATATCTACAGGCAAGACATGCCAGTATCCAAAAGCCTGGTGAGGGTCGTGCACAGAAGTCAATTGTCCGACATGGCTGTATATGACCTAAAGTTAGTGTACTGGTTGGGTCTTATATTAAACGAGTGGAACTACTGACTTAATTTATTAAGTTCCATTAGCAGTAAATGCAAGAGAAGGGTAAAGTACACTGAGAGTATTCAGAGAGTACTGAGTTTCAGAGTAATTATTGTTAACAATTATGAAAAGTGTAATAATATGGATATCAGATTTTAGGAAAAATGGAGACAATTATCTTTAATGTATACAAATTTCAAATACGAGCTCCTTTTACTCTTTTATATCTCAAATAGAAAAAAAAGTGCTATACTTCACTGAAATCCAATACCTCATAGAGCAGGTTGTGGTTAATGAAGTATAGTCCACTACCTAGCATAATCCAGTACATATAGTCTAGTCCAGGTGGTTCACGTCCTGTAATAAATTACATATATAATTCAGTCCATTCAATCCAATAATCTATAGAGCTCTCTGTGAAAATGTGTATACTACACTGTGAATACTTCCTTCCTCTTTTTAGATCAGAGTAGTATCTGGAAAGGTAGCGACAATATTCTTTCACACTAAGAGACATTCATACCTCAAAACCACTAACACTAGTAGGTTCAGGCCACCGATTTTCGAGAATAATAGGCACTGAAGTCACTTTTGATCAGTACCACAGTTAGCAAATGCTCTCTCCAAGGTTTCAATGATAAAGATTTTACCTGGGTATTTAAAACGAAAATAAGGGTAATGAAGTTGACATGAACCAAATTTGAGAGACTCGCTCTGAAGATTAAAGTTAAAAGAAGGGTAGTTAGCGTCGTAGAGGAAAGTAGAACTACTAAGTACGTACTCTACTAATTTCAGGTAAATCATTATAGGCTTCTGTTAGTTCCAAGCTTCAGGTCACTATTGTAGACATGATACTTTCCATAAGTGATAAGACCAAGTATACAAGCTATGTATCTGTGTAAACCATTCGAGTGTTGCAATATCCAGTAATTCTAGTTGTGACTTATTACATGAGCTAATCCACGAACAATCCTTTCTGTAAGCTTCTATGACTGTGCTATTCTACGAACTTTGTACGAGCGATTCTTTGTATAAGCTACTAAATATAAACTGCGTTCTAGTCTAAAATTATATTATTGTATAAATTCTCATAGATATTAGAATAGGGTCTCGAAGCAACATTTCAAAGGCTTTCACATCTACTATAACTCTTCATCAACCAACTGTATCATGTGCTTATTGTCCATCAATTCTTTGCCTGTCTCTCCTGCGACTGCCCAAATAAGTGCGTACTGATTGCTCCAAGAAAACGTGTATTAAATTTGTATTGATCCCCTTCATTGCTTCCACGATGGAAGTGTGTACTTGGCAAACGACTTCTGCAACTGTCTTCTTACAGTGATCTTCTGTGCACCCACAAAACTGTCGATGCTGACTTTGATGGCTCTGTTCAAATCACTCTGACTGACAAAGTCTGAGAGCCGCATGCGGGCAAATGCCTCAGCAATTCTGATGATACTCTCCAAGTGACGCACCGTGATCGGAAACGACCCCGTAGAGATCGACTCCCGACGCAAGTCTGCATACACCTTGGCCACCTTGTCCATGTCCATCTGCTGTAACTTGGGTGACACTCTTGTGCGGGCAAAGTTAATATACTTTGTGAGCGTTTCTTGTGGAATGGGCGAGATCTCTGACTCCTTCTGCCTGTTGCTGGCTGAGATTCTTTCCCTACGCGTAGATCCATGCTCCATGTCGGTGTCTTCGTTATCCGCACCGTTTAGTATCTCCTCCTCGATTGATGGGTGAGAACGCATATGTGAGTCAACCACAAATGATGCTAACCTCTCATCCGCCTCCGGGTTCACAATGTCTCGAACAACACACAAGATATCAAACCGCGACAAAATTGGCTCCGTCAAATTGACATTCTGCGATAACGGAATCGTGGAGTTGTACTTTCCTCCAATGGGATTTGCTGCGGCAATGATTGAGCACCGGGCACGGAGCGATGTGACAATTCCCGCTTTGGAGATAGAGATCAGCTGCTGCTCCATGGCCTCGTGAATCGATGTTCTGTCCTGATCATTCATTTTGTCAAACTCATCAATAAGACACGTTCCTTTGTCTGCAAGCACCAAAGCACCCCCCTCCAAAGTCCACTCTCGCGTTATCGGGTCTCGCCTGACCGATGCTGTAAGTCCCACTGCAGAGGCACCTTGACCCGTGGCGAAAACGGCTCTGTTGGCAGTTTTCTCGGCATATTTCAAGATCTGCGACTTGGCTGTTCCTGGATCTCCTAGCAACAACACATTGATGTCTCCACGAATCGAGTGTTTTCCATTAATGTCCTTGGCCACACCTCCAAAAAGAGAGCAAGCAACTGCAGTCTTGATGTCTTTATGACCGTAAATCGATGGGGCCATGGAAGAGATAATCTTGTCAATGATGCCTCTTTCACGAGAGAGTTTCCGGAACTCTTTTTCATCCTCTTCAACCCATCCGGATCCATCGCCGCTTCCGTAATCTCCAACTGCAGAGGAAGCAGATTTGCCTCCCACTTCTTTCCTTTTAATAGAATTGGCCTCAATAATCGTGGCAAACACAGGGAAGCCGTTCCGTGCATTTAGGTGTCCATCGTAATTGTTTTTGTAGACACCCACAATCTCCACGTCTTCACCAGGCTTTGCAGTATCGACTAAATCCGACAAAAGAATGATTTCTCTGTGGCGGGGCAATCTGCCTGCTGGCACAGACCCTGGGGCCTCTTGCAACGTAATTCTTTGGTAGTTTCTGTACAAAGTCTTCTCTGAGTTGAGCTTGAAAGGTCCTTTGGCATGGCAGTTTGTACAGAAGTTGATTTTGACTTCAGTATTTGCGTCCTGGATAAATGGGCCCAACACAACGCCACATTTTAAGCAGTCAAACTTGACGTACTTCAACTGAGGAAAAACACCTGTCCGGCGAGTCACCACCCCGGAAACTTTCACCAACTGATTGAGGTTCTTCTCTCGAAGATCTCTCAAGCTCAAAAGATTGGGAAATTCAGTGATCCGAACATGGATCTCCTGGTGAATTTGCGAGTAGTTGGGGTAGTGCAACTCTGTGGCCTCCATGGCAACAATGTCAAAGATTTTAAGCACTTCTGAAGGCGAAGATGCCAAAAACAACGCCAAGATAGCCTTCAGGTCCGCCAAATGCGCATATGACACGTCCAACGATTCCGAATTCACTTCACCCAACGTCCGGATCCGTGCACCATACACACTGCGTCCCTTTTCATCGGTATACTCCAATAAGAAGGATTTGAGCTCTCTGGCAATAGACCGCGATACAGCAGGTTGCAAGATCCACTCAGTGATCGAAGGTGCCTTCACGTCGGCCAACGACTCCAAGGATAATTCCTCATGGAAGGGGTCAATATCCACATCGTCCATGAAATCATCGTCGTTTTCATCTTCGAATTGCCTTCTTCTCCGGCGCCGCTGAATTGGCATTCCGTACTCGTTGACGTCGTCAGCGGCATCGTCGAATTCCTCGTCGTTCAAAAACGCCTGGTTCCGGCCTCGACTATCGGATTTCTTACCACCCAAAATCTCATCTCTGCGGTCCAATTGAGCCTCTAACCGTCTCCGGGTGCCAGCGTCCATGGCTTCGTACTCTTCGTCATCGATATTACCATCTCCAAGGTCGTAATGGTCTTGCTCGGCATTTTCACGATAATCTCTGCGCATATTGTCCATCAAGTCTTCACCGTCTTCGTCATCTGAGGGATTAAGGTCTGTCACATCGTTGTAAACGATTTCTTCCTCTTCGTCGGCGAAGGGAATGGCGGGCGACGATGGGGGTAATTGGGGGCTGGACGCCAAGGAATTGGGCGCCGAGTCCGACGATAGATCTTCTGGCTCTGCCTGTCTCTTACGGGGGCTGGACATTCTATTAATTGATCTTCTGTATTAAACAATCGGTGTGTTGTGTGTCAATAGTCACTTCGGGGTGACTTGTGGATTAAAGTGAAGATGAAGCTTGGTGAAAAAGACGCGATTACTATTCCATTTTGGGTTAATTACCTACCGCGTAGCTCACGTGATGCATCGAATATTGCAAGTCGCACAATCCAAATCACGTGTGGCCCAGGTCTGCCAACTGCCACCCTGGCTGCAAACGCCCCGGGCCTTCAATCTCCAAACTTCATCAAGTGAAAATATTTCAAGTTGGGGTTACTATGCCCGCAGAGAGAGGATCTAACTTATTTTAGATTTTACTTTTCGGGGATAGAATACTGGAGTCGTGTAAAGTTTTTGAGAATTATTTACAAGCACTCTTTTTGGCGAACCCTTCCTTTCATATATATCTTTTAGCTTAGTCACAAAGTGAGTCATTTATCCTCTATAATTCAACCGCGAAAGCTGTTAAAAACTGCATTTCAGTGATCACTTAATTTTGTGGCTTTTGTTTTGTGCATTAACGGATGTAAGAATCATAAATCTGAACCGCCTCTTACAAATATGCATGGATGTTTACGCACAAAATGATTGAATTTCTGACACAAATGGGGGAAGCTTTATCAAAATTTTTCAATATAAAAGGGGGTTTCGCATTGTATAGGGCGGTTCATAAAATTTGGCAGCCTTAAATAGCTTTTCCAAGTCTTTACCCCGAAAAGAGGTGTTGATTTTTCTTTTTTTCTTTTTTTCTTTTTTTCTTTTTTTCTTTTTTTCTTTTTTTCTTTTTTTCTTTTTTTCTTTTTTTCTTTTTTTCTTTTTTTTTTTTTTGATATGAAGCAGAAGTATCAATTCTACGAGCTTAATTCTAGCAATTAGTAACCTTGAAAAATCCCACACCTAGAACCCAATTTCACCAGCCAAAACTCTAGAGTCTGGTATGTGATTGCGTGAGGTCTTGCAGTACTTATGTGAAGTATTGCTACCGTTTATCAACATGATAACTTTCAAAGCTGATTTACAAATCACTGGAACAAGCTTCTCCACGCTAATAAAACAGAGCGTGTAGTTTACTGTGTGCAGGAATTCCACACGCGCTATCTATCATGTTCCAAAACAAGTACTCCTCTTTTCTTAGTATCGAAGAAGGGGCTGAAATTGAAACAGAATCAGTCATCATATCATTAAATTATCTTATAAGCCATCCAAATATCATCAAATCTTTGTATAACCTCATCATCTCATTACGTCATCACGTCATCACGTCATCACCATGGAATCTGTTCAGGAGGGTGTCACCGCTGAAGAGTATCTTGCAGGACAAAGGCAGCTAGAGCTTGAGGCCCGTGAAATTATGCCATATGAGCCAGATACCTGCACGTATCCAAATTCACTTCGGCAGCTTGTGTTTGCATGTTTGACATGCCAAAATGCGGGGCAGCCCGTGGGCGTATGCTATCTGTGTCTGATTCAGTGTCATTCTACGCATGATTTGGTAGAATTGTTTTCAAAACGAGGTTTTGTGTGTGATTGTGGAACAGAGCGGATGAAGGGCTCTGCGTGTTCGATTCGGGAAAGGGCTCACCTCAACACAATTCAAAAGCCGGGTCGTTCGAATTCAAGTAATGGCTCCAATAATCCCATTGCAGGAGTGAAAATGAGAACTGGATCCGGCAGTGAAGATAGCAGGCCTTGGACAAAGCAGAACTTGGGTCCAGCCACCGACATTCCCAGTCTGGAAAATACGTATAATCAGAACTTCCAGGGGCGGTTCTGTGACTGCAAAATCCTCTACGATCCTGAGAAAGAGACTCGGACAATGCATCAATGCTTTTTTGGCGAGGCTTGTGGGGAAGATTGGTATCATGAGGATTGTATTGTGCTGACCAATGATGCGAAAGTGGCGAATGAGGGAAATAAAGATAAATCTGAAATTGAGCTGAAACCAGAGACGGAGCTTGAGCCTGAAACTGGGGAGAAACCTAAAGCTCAGGTTGAAACAGAAGTTACGCCTGGAACTGAGGACAAGCTGGGTAATGAGGCTAAACTGATGAAAGTGGAGTCTGAGGCAAGTAAAAATTCGGAAATAACCAATGGTTCGGAAGTGCAGGCCCTTTCTGCGAAAGGCTTTTCGGAATTTGTGTGCTGGAAATGTGTGGATATGTACTCCGAGGCCTTTGATGAATTATGTGGGTACCCAAAGATTGCAGCCCGTTTGCTTCACAATGAGACCAGACTAAAAGTTCAGAGTCTAAGTTTGGAACTGGAACTGCACACGGAAGAGGAGCCACCTCAAAAAAGACACAGAAAAGGAATTCATTACTCCATCTTTCTTCAAAATCACTTCCGGCCGCAGTTGGCAACGCTCAGCGAGAGTCTTCCCGAGTCGTCGGCTTTAAAAAGACTTCTCTGCAACTATACTTTCTTCCACAAGGACGATCCGGTGTACGAGCCTCCTGAAGACGATACGGCATCGAATGCTTCCGAGAGCTCTCTCTACGACTTGGGTTCCAGTGCTCTTCTGTCGTTGCCTGTGCCACAAGCTCTAGAGGGACTTCAGGCGTACGATACCATGAAGGAGAAACTCCGGGGCTTCTTCAAGGGCTTCGTGGATCAAAATAAGATTGTGACGGAGAAGGAGATCCGGGAATTTTTTGGTAAGATGGAGGAGGAGAGGCGGAAGTAGGCTTAGTTGTTAGACATTTCAGACAAGGACATTTGTCCAGCTCAGTTATACAACGAAAGCACATGGATACGAGCGCCGATGGTCAATTGCATTGTGAGTTACAGTTTGCAGTAATTACAGTTTACAGCAACAATATTAATGTTGACTTATTCTGGTAGATTCTAACATTTCTTATAGTAATGTCATCAATTGAAAGACCTTGAAAATCTATTCCAGACATTAGTAAGAAAAGTAGCACTCACCATTAACCTGGTTTTCATGGTTTTATACACTTTTATCGTCACATCAATACTAGTAGTTCTGAAGTTGTTCTATTTAGGACGTACTATTGTACGCAGGGCCAAAATCCGAGAATCAAGCAAAAAAAAGGTATCGGTACATATAGAAATTCCGATACAGCAAAAAGACCGGTACATTCTATTTGATTCCTCATTGATGAAAAGTGTAAAAAACCCACCAAGTCACTGGATGCATTCACATATGTAAAAGTATTACTACTGCTCTTCCACTTACTAAACTTTGTAAGCTTCATTCTGTTTACTCTTCCACTATCACCATACTATGAAGTGACTCAAATCATACAAAAATACTGCAAGGTTTTCTTGAAACAAGGTTCTGAAGGGTGGGTGTATTTGAAGATAGCTTAAAAATCTACTTGAGTAGAAAAACTTTTCTCAACATTACTATGGCTACCAAAACATTACTCTTAAAGATCTTTGGGATCTATCTGACACGTTCCTGGAATCTCTCGTCTAATTGAGCAGCTTTATCATCCATGTCTGTTTTGTTTTACCTATGGTAGATTAGTTTACTAAGGGGATCTAAACTATTAAAATAAAGCGTCCTGTATACAAGCGTATGGAAAATTTTTAAAACAAAGACTGTTCAAAATATTGTACAACCGTAAAATACACTGATTTACATTCTGAACGAGTTCGTTTTAGAACACTTATATGCAGACCACAAAGCACTGGCCAGAAATACTACAAAAAATGTCAAATGTCCAGTTATCTACTAATTGGAGTTATCACAACAAGACTTATAAGCTGTCCTCTTTTATTCAATCATCTAAAATATACGAGTGACTGTACAAGTAGTGTCTTTAGGGAACAAAGAAAAAGCTTAGTAGTGCTTAGGGTGGTACAAGTATAAATTACTGAGCATGTGTAGAAATATTCAGCAATATGGTAATGAATTTAAAGCAAGTAAATGGCAAAAAAATGGATATTTTACAAAAGATTACTGTTTGTTAACAGGATTTTTGAAAAAAAAAGATTGCAGCACCACAATTTCACACATGGTCTCCCACTGCATTACTCACTGTGGCCCTAAGTGGCTTGACTAACGTTGATCGGACGGGAAACAGTATTTTCCACTTGGTATGGCCGCAACCGAAGTTATTAGAACGTATGCAGGACTTTGAGATGTGTAAAACAAAGTTAATATTGTTGAGCTTTTGATACTCTTAGCCCATAATTTATGATACTGTTCTGTACTAGGAAGTCCATGATATTCTGGTTACTCCTGATACCGCTCAACCAAGAGCGGGATCCCCTCTATACAGTGATTTTCAAAACTATTCAAACCAGCGTGACAAAATGTTTCAAACCAAAAAGACAGAATGGTTCAAACCAAATGGCGTAATGTTTTACACCAACTTATATTAGAATTCAATATCCTGAAAGCTTAAATCTGGAGGATTTCCTCACATGTACTATATTTGGGAGTCTTGCAGTACCAATCAAGGGTGAAAAACGGATGGAACTGAACTGGTTTCCTTATTATCCTGTATACAACAACTTGTTAGGGGTTAGGTGTATTGGTTTGTTTAATTTTGGTAGTGTAGTTTGAATCGTTTTGACGCGCTGGTTTGAATCGTTCTGAAAAACACTGTATTCAAATACTGTAATATGACTTAGAGGGATCCCTGNTCAAATACTGTAATATGACTTAGAGGGATCCCTGAGGATTCATCTATTCAGGCAAACCTAGTAGTTCTATATACTTTCTTGCTGCTTCGGGTAACCCTTAAGGGATTTCTCCAAACAGCTGGCCTTATGTTTCACATCCCGATGTTTCACATTGGCCCTTAGAAGTCCTTATCAGTAGTTCTCCGTGGCGCAGGCATATCACATGCGTCCACATACATGGAGCCTAGCGCCCAGTATTTAATTCTCCTTGAATACTAACCTTCACATCATTTCATCCTCATGAGTGGTATGGTTTGAGGCTGAGCCTAAAAGAAGCCTCGTTAGTAGAATCCACTGACACTAAGTACTCAATTCTAGTGCTCGTAGGATTTTTCCCAACAGAAGTGTTAGACATGGAATCTACTTGACTGAGTACAGTACTACAGTCACGTATAGCGCCTAAGTTGGCCGTGACGGCCAACGAGATTTAAATGGGCAAGCTGAACTCCATTGACTTAAGATTAGCTTTATTGAAGAAATACAAGAACCTCCTATTATACTAAAGGAACTACAATCATACTATTATCTGAGTGGGACATTTCAGAACTCTGTGAGGTCATTGTTCCTGGAGATCCCTTTTATTGACATGCCCGTTAGAAGCTTATAACCCTTGCGAATGTACAGGCTAAAGTCTCAGGTCGCATAAAAATTCTAACACGAAGGTTGTAAGAATTATTATATGGAGTGAGGTCTACATTCGCAAGGATTGTAAGCCTCTAACGGGCTTGTGAGTTAAACGGATATTCCAGTAACGATGACCTAACGATGACTGCATATTCTGAACGACTACTATTAGTAGGAACTCGTCCGATCAGTGTTATAGATATTCTTAGTTAATGATGATATCTATGTTAGACTATAAGTATCTAAGATTAAGTAGTGATTCTTTCTTCTCAAACTCTGGGCGTTGCCCATTCATACATTCCGTTGCCCGACGACTAAAATCGGACCACGGCCAACTTCGGCGCTATGCGTAACTGTAATTCTGTACTCCCATGATGCAGCCGCATTCTACAAATAAGTCCAGACGTAAGGATACGGATCTAATCGACTGAGCACGAGTGTCCCATGAGCACGAGTTTCCGACGAGCATGAGTTCCTACGATAAATAGCCTTTCAGAGTATTCCAGAACACCGTTAGGTCATCATTCCTGGAAAGATCCAATATATTGACAAGTCCCTTATACCTTGCGTATACAGGCTAAAAGCCTCAGGTCGCATAATAATTCTACCAGAAAGTACATTTTTTCACATTATCATAATCTACTCCTCGAATTATCAACACCAGCTGCAAAACGTCAAAACTTCAAAACGTTATTAACAAGTTTTATTCACCATTACAATTATATAGCGTGAATTCTTATATACATAGATTAATCTTTCCTCTTCCTCCTTTCATCCAACTTGGAGAACTCCTTGCTCCACAAATCGTTGACCTTCTCCGCGTTGACATCGGGGAAAATGGCCTTGAATACCTCGTCGTACCACAGCACTGGGATAAACGTCACGCCATCCTTGATTTCTTCTGAAATTTCCTCCAACTCATTTTCGATGTCTTTGGGGAATATGATGGTGTCGCATCCATACCTCTTAGCACCCAAAATCTTCTCTCTGAGTCCTCCCACGGCTGAAACCTTTCCAGTAAGCGTGATTTCTCCGGTCATGGCAATGTTAGGCGGCAACGATTGGTTGAGAGCCAATGAGATCAACGACGACGTAAAGGAAATTCCCGCAGAAGGGCCGTCCTTGGGTATGGCTCCTTCAGGGCAATGAACGTGGATGTCGGCGGCCTCAAAGAAGCGGTTGCCGGGGTAGTTCTTAACCATGAACTGCTTGGAAAATGAGTAGGCAATGGAAGCTGATTCCTTCATCACGTCCCGTAAATGGCCCGTGACCCGGATTCCGGCATGTCCCGTGCCGGAGCCAATTGAGTTGGTCAAAATCGACTCGATATATAAAGCATCTCCATTTCCTGACGAGTTGAAAGAAAGGCCCGTTGCAACTCCAGGAGGTGGTACGTCGTAAACACGAGCACGTGTGTAGATCTCGGGGCCAACATAGTCTTTCAACACAGTGGGGGTGATTTCCAATTTGATGTCCTCAGGAATTTCTGTGGGCTCTATGACTTCCACTCCTTTACTGGAAATGGTTTCAGAAGTTGAAGCGGTTGTAGAGGTCGGCTCTTGGAGCTTTTCCACGCTTGGCGAAACAACTTCCTCATCCTTGACAATCTCTCCAGTAACATCCACAACAGACTCATCCTTATTTTCTTTAACGGAGTTTTCCTCAGGAAGATTTCTTTCCTCAAGCATTTGGGCGATATTTAACGAAGCCTTGGAGAAGATACGCGTGATCAACTTTTTCAAGTTTCTCAATCCGCTCTCTCGGCAGTATTTTTCGATCAACTTGAGGATGGCCTCGTCAGAGATCTTGACGTGTGCCTCATCCAACTTGGCCTTTTTGGCTGCCTGCGGGATCAAGTGCTGCGTGACAATTTTAGTCTTTTCGCTGTTGGTATAACCTGAAACATCAATCACCTCCATTCTGTCTCTTAAGGGGCCTGGAATGTTGCCCAAATAGTTAGCTGTGCACACAAAGAGAACCTTCGAGAGATCCACCTTGACGTCAATGTAATTGTCCACAAACAGGTTGTTTTGCTCGGGATCCAAGATCTCTAAAAATGCCGATGCTGCTCCCCCGCTTTTACTCATATCAAGCTTATCGATTTCATCCACCAATATTAATGGGTTGGATGTCTTGGCCTGCTTCAAAGACGAGATGATGCGGCCTGGAATCGAGCCCACATAGGTTCTGCGGTGACCCTTGACCTCATGCACATCCTGAATACCTCCCATGGCTATCCGGACGTATCGCCTATTCAAAGCCTCGGCAATCGACTTGGCGATAGATGTTTTACCTGTACCTGGAGGACCCACTAAACACAAGATCTTACCATCGACTTTGCCTGAGATTTTACCCATGGCAATGAACTCCAAGATGCGGTCCTTAACGTCTTTGAGCCCGTAGTGGTCACGGTCCAAAATGGACTTGGCCAACTTGATGTTGAAACGGTCTTTGGAGTAGATCCCCCAAGGAATGGACGTCAACCAATCGAGGTACTTTTCGCTGACAGCTAGTTCGCTGGAATGCTCCTGGCCACTCTCTAACTTGCTTCTTTCGGCATTGTAGGCCTCCATGGCCTCCTCCGTGAGCTTCAAGTGCTTGATACGCTCATCGAATTTGCTGGCTTTCGAGCCGGCCGAATCAGGGCCTCCAATGTGCCGTTGCAAGCCCTTGATGTACTCCTTGATGAACTGCTTGTGCTGAGCCTCCTCTGCCTTGGAGGTGATTTCCAACGTGGTGTCAATCAATGTGTAATAAGACTTGAGTTCCACCTTGAACAATTCAAGCGCTTTTCTTAATCTCTCTTCGATATTGAGCTCGGAAATCAATTCCTGAATCTTCTCAGGTGGTGCTGCAGAAAGCCCACCGATGTAATCAGCAAGCTGGGCCGGCGAGTTGAGAAGGCTGATTCCACGCGTGGTGATGGTCTTCTTGTTGGGGATTTTGGTATCGATAACCTCGAAATATGCCTTCACCTGCGCAATGAGAAACTTCAATTCCGAGCTGTTGATGTCGTAGGGCTCGTCATCACACCGGGATACCTTAGCATACGAAATGCCAAACTCTTTTAAGTAAGATGTGGGAAAGTCTTCTTCCTCCACACCGGATGCCTTGGCAATTTGCTGGTCCTCAGGCGTCGTCAAACTTTCCAAACGACACCTCTCCATGACACGGCCCAAAACACGCATGTTTTCGCCATCCTCGTAAGTTCTCAACACAAAACAATGCACACCCACTCCGTATACGGAAGACTGGTCGGTGATGATGTCAGTATCCGGCATAGACGGATTGTTCATGAAAAAGAGCGCAAAGTGGGGTTCTCTGCGGCTACAAATCTCCGTGATGGCCCTCTTGACCTTAGGGTCCGAGATGTTGATGCTGAACTCTCGCCCTGGAAGCTGTGGCCGGTCTTTCATAGCAATTGCCAATAATGGAGGGTATGCTCCTGTTTCCTGCACGACAGCCAAGGCCTCGTCGTCTCCATTTCCATTATCTCCATCCCCGCCACCTCCTTCACCTCCACTTCCACTTGGGCCACTTAGAGCGGGTCCTCCGGAGGTTGTGGTTTCAGAAACACCCAGAGATTCTGGTGATTTCTTTGCAATTTTGCCTTTTCCAGGCTTTTCCTTGCCCAGATCTTTGCCTTTTTCCGCTTTCTCGGGCTTTTCACTCTTGACAGTTTTTTCAGGTTTTTCACTCTTAACTTCTTCCTTGGATTTTGCCCTCTTTTCTTCTGAAGCCTTCTCATTTCCCGATTCGGTACCGGTTTTGCCATCCTCGCCCGCTTTGCCATCCTTTCCCTTCATGGTTAGTATGAAGGTATCTTTCGCCAGAATTTCACCTCCAAAACTGGCCGTTTTTTCGGAAAAATTACTGGTGATAGGCGGCACCCACAGCGAAGGCCTGGAGGGCTTGAAATCGAAGAACTGGAACTTGTTCATGTCGTTGCCATTGGCCAGCGACGCTTCACGGACTGCACCTAGCAAAACCGGGCGCTGAAGCACTGCACGCGACCCATAGATCCCTCGCTTCATGAGGTTTCTCCTTAACATAGCTGAAGGCATGTGGAGGCTTTTGCGCAGATGATGTTGAAGAAAACGGTCGCCCTGATCATGGCGGCGGATTTTGGCCTAAGCGTGGCGCACACGTGAATGGCACGTGATGCGCACTCCCATCTGGGCATGGAGAGATCTCTTATCGAACGATTTAGAAAAGGCTTTAGCGAAAGTGCTTTAGTGTGAGTGTTAAAGAACAATTAATAAGAAAAACAAACTCGCTATATGCTAGGATTATGCTTTAGATCATTTTTTGGATTTTTCTAGTTTGGAGTTTTCTGGGCTTGCAGGATAAAGTTTCGATAACCAGGGCTCATAATAAAGCATTGAACGTTTAATCTCTACAATCTCTACAATCCAGAATCTCTATGCCCAATCTCTAATCTCTAGTCTCTATAATTTCGAATACCCATCATGTCGGATTTTTTCTTGTAATAGATGCATTTTATGGTTGTCTGGTTGTACAGTGGCCCAAACGCATGACTGAAGGCACTTAAGTATACTGAGTAACTACACTAAATGTAGAGATCATCATATTGGAGAATGCTATATTAATCTACAATACTGGGAATTACTATGTCAAGTTTTGACAGATCTGGACTACATGAGATATCGTAATGCATAGTAAATACTATTAGATAGTACCAAGTTTGTAGTCCCAAAAGCACTCTCAGTCTGTATAGTATTCCAAGGACAGTGTCTACTAAGTCCAAACAAAGATAATATTAATAACTTCTATTCTTATCACTAACACAACATTTATACGACTACGAAAATACCTTATTATTAGAGCATTGTTTCATCACTACTACAGATTTTAAGCATATAAAATTCCCACACAATGTGATTCCATGCAACGAAACACACTAACATAATGAAAATATGACAAAAACACTCAATGTTGGAGAAAGTTAGGGTAATTTTGCCTTGTTAATCTGTGACTTAAATTCAAGAGTTTTTTTTCGGTCTTCACACTCTTATATTCGATTAATCAATATGCGTACCCATACAGACTAATGAATTCAAACCATATGTCAAGCCAAAACCTATCTAAAAACAGCAGAAGTTAATAAGTGCTCTTGATCGCTTCTTTGGTTGCGAGCCTTGACACCATGACTGCTAAACTCTCACCATGACTTCTCCACTTATCTGTACCACTTAACCTTTTTCAGGAAAGACTTACGACCCTTTTTGAATACGTAGCGTCAAACATTGTACCAAGAATAAATATAGCAATCCCAAGCATCTGCTCTATTACTTGTTTAATGAGAGCTACAATTTCCTCTTTTCATTCTGTACATTCTCTTTGGAGACTAATCATTCACCATTTTAGATCAAGTATTAATCTTCTGGCTGTTTCATTTACTTCAGTGAACCATTCGTATCTATTAAAGTACCAAAACTTGTGCTAAATCTTAAACACATGCCTCTTTTTCGTGGTCTTATCGGTTTTTTCCTCCTTCAAACTCCTCTTGAGTGGTCTCGTGGGAGACACTAAATCGTCCTTAAAATTATCGTCCTCATAGTAATTCAACGAGTTCGGGTCGGCCTCCTCTTCGTTGAGTTTGCTCTGCAGCTCCACGAGAATCTTGGATGCCTCGGATGAGAAGAGCCGGATCCGTTTTTTGCCATTTTTCGCACCATTTTTTGTGCCTTTTTTCACATCTTGGTCAAAGGTTCCGTTGGCGCTTAAAAAGGTATCGTCGGGCTCTGAACTCGTCACATCTTTTTGCTTCAAGTTCTCGTCACTATCTCCTTCCGCATGATCTAAGCGAATCGACAAATCCAAATTGGAAGACTCCGCATAAATATCGGCGGGCTTGGAATGATCGATGGCCCGGGAGTTATCGGTTTCCTTATCAATGCCGTTGGGCCTTAGGTTCAGATTTTCCGTATTTTCTGCAGTTTTATCAGTCTTTTCCAGAAGTCGCCTGAGTTCCTGGCTCAAGTTTCCTGGCCGAGAATCTTCTAGACTGAAATTATTGCCACTTTGGGACTTTCTCGGCGTTCCTTCTGCACTCGAGTTGTTCGGGGAAAAAACCTCTTCATCACGCTGTTTTCCACGCGAAAGCTTGAGTGAGGCCTGCGATGCTATAGAGCTGTTGATTCCCGAAACGGAAAAAGAATTACCTTTTCCAGACTTTTCGGCAAATGGTGACGGGAAATTGAACACCGAGGCCATTCGAGCCGGCGAAAAAAACGACGAGTTACCGAACTTTCCCGACGAAGACAGCGACGAGGGAAAAGTAGCAAAATTATTCAGTCCTGTTTTGTTAGGTTCCACTTGACTTTGAGTTTCGAGCTGGCTCTGTAAGCGAGCTATAAGTTGCTTGAAACCGTCGATTTTGGCCTCGTGAACCTGGTCTTTAGTAGCAAGCTGCAGTTTCAAAGCCGCAAACCGCCTTTCATAGTCAAGAGCTTTTTTCTGAAAGTCAACAACATCTGTGCCTGCATTTTCCGCCTCCAGATCCTTTTCGGAAATCTTCTTCTGGGTTCTCTGAGTCAATGTCTTCGCCCGTATTATTGCAAGGCGAACAAGCGATTTTCGAGTGGAGTCCAAAAAATCCAACTCTCGTAGTTTTTGCAGGTAATCTGTGGATTGTAGCATTAAGAAAGATGTGAGTCAAACTGGGTGGATCAAAATGTTTCTGTATTTGGCAAGTTGAGGCTGATTGAACTTGTGAATTCCCTATTTTTGCCCGGAAATTACCTTAAAATACCTTGTTTCAAAGATGAACGACTTTGGAAAATATTCATCAATTGTGGGCGAATTCAACTAAATAAAGCCTTGGAAGTCCAAAAATAAACAAGTATTAATGCTTGTGAAGCTGCGCGCATGTTGATGTTTATATCATGGACTGCACACACGACAGAATTGATGCTACCAAGACGCTCCATGTTTCTGTCAATTTCTTGTGCGAAGCAGCCTCGGTAAATGGGCCTGGTAAAAATCACGAAATTGCCTAATCTGGCCATTTTGAAGGCATCTAAACTATTGAAAAAAAAATCAAAGAAATCAAAGAAATCATGTGATAGTCACGTGGTAGTATTTGGTAGTTCCACTATGGTAGCCTACTCAATTCATAAAGCCTACGCTTCTGGGTTAGCTATCCTAATATTATACCAAAATGAAACACCAAAGAATTGTCATCTTAATTGCCTTTTCAATACTTCACACTTAACTTTGCAGTTCTATGATTATATACCGGAATGGCCCATTTAAGAAGCCCTCTTTTTATCTTTGAGGAGTTCCCAGCAAAAATGTTCTACATTCTAGATTCCCCGGTTATTCCTTCATTTTATATTTAATTTCAATTTAAACACGAATCTAGTTTCTGGTCTGATTTATTTTGACCCCCACTGACCTATCTACGTTTTCAATGGCCCATATACCCTTCAGAATCTTAGAAATTTAAGCATCCAAGTTCGATTTGGAGATTTAAACTATATACAGAGGGGAATTGCTGATCTGCATATATAGTAAATATATACAATCTCAAACTTTTGATTTGCAAACGTAGAATGGCACTCAACCATTTCAAAAGTCCTTTCATAATTATAAGTCACGCAAAGTTATAGCTGCATACTAATCTTGTGAAATTTATTAGTATAGTTATTAACCATGTCATAAAATATAGATTAATTTTCATTGGTGATCAATAGTAAGGGTATAACTCCATAGGGGCCAAGACAATATCTATACTATTACTACTACTACTACTACTACTACTACTACTACTACTACTACTAGTGATAAAATAAATCTTCCATTAATCCTAACGATAAACGTTTGTTAATATGATCGGCTAAACGTCTACCTACATATGATTTTAAACTAAAATTAGTTCTATTATCATTATTCATTCTCTGTTGTATCAGCTTTTGGAGTACTACTATACTACATGCACAAACCAAGGGCATTGGGATTTAAATTCTAAATTCTAAGAGTTGATAGTCATTGTAATATAAATAATTTTTAAAGCCAAATCAATAATACAGTTAGTACAATTCTAGTACATGTATTGGATTTATAAGTTTCCGATAGAAGATGCAAATATCATAGAAAATGCAAATATCATAGAAAATGACCTGCATATAATGCATCACATCCTCAGCTCGCAATACCATCTTCCCAACCATGGTCCACACGTCAAGCCTGTTCCTAAGCCACAAGGCCAGTGTCTATGACGCCACCTCCGAAGCACTCCGCAGTAATGCCACCATAAACCACAACCTCGTGTTCGACTCCTCCCGCCACCGTATAGCGCTTCTTCCCCTCCGTGCAGTCTATGTAGATCCCACTGCCCCCGACTATAATGATGTTATAATACATGGAGGAGATACTTTGGCAGCAGATGAGGTGTTGGGAATGAGGAAACCTCTGGCGTTGAAAATTCCCTTGAAAAGTCGCGCGGACTTTGACCTGGACCCTCTCATAGAAGGCTCTCTCCCGCTGCTGGATCTTCTTCGGGCCCTACATTACTATGCATGCAGCCATAATATTCGAGAAGCCACTTTGGACGAAACAGCGTTGCTTGCGTTTGGCTCTGCGGTGGAGCTGTGGGCAGATGAGTTGGTAGAGGCACACGAGGGCCTTTTTTTGGCGGAAAAAGACGGGTTGGATACGGATCTCTATGCTCCCGAGTCGAAGTCTGACCTCGAAGCTGGCGAAAAGAGAACGGTTTCTGACCCTCTGACCCTTTTGGAGTTGGATCTTCTGGAGAGTGATACGTGCAGTGAGGTGGAGAGTGCACTGAAGAGGAGAAAAACGGATGGAAGTGAGAGGGAGAGTGCTAGTGATACCGGGAGTGATAGTAGTGAAAGTGAAAATGAAAGCGGGAGTGAGAGTGAGAGTGGAAGTGAGAGTGGAAGTGAGAGTGGAAGTGAGAGTGGAAGTGAAAAAAGTGAAGGTGAAAGTGATAGATAATGGCTGGGCCGTACATACTCGATCAACAGATTCTACTTATTTCCCGTGGTTAGCCTTCAACATGTGATTCGGGTCTCTAACCAAACGATTCTAAAAAAAAACAATCATTCTGAGAGGATCAGGTCAGCAGTTTCGAAGGATCAAAGTATGTATTCTGAAGCAGAAACAATTAGAGACGATCGGATCAACAGATTCAGACTAGGGCAGAGTCCAAGAAAAATCAATTGAATGATCACTCAACAAATTCAGACGGTCAACAGATTCATACGGATTTGGGGAGTTAGAAATTCATGCGAAGAATTGAAACCTAATCTCCAGACTGCAGTGTGATAAAGGTACACCATCAAAACCTTTCATTATAAGGCTCTATGCCATTATAGGAGAGAAATTACACACCATGGCACCAATGTTATCATCACCCTTGTTATAAAACAAGAACTAATTAGTCAATGACAACATAGCTAATAATATCATGACCATAATCCTAAGGTGTACTGTTAAGTGAAAACTAGTGACAATAAGTATCAGAGTGACCATTTGGTGGGGTAGTGAGTAGAAAATAAGGAAATGGCTTTTGACCCCAAGTTTGGCCCAGCATGACTCTACATTATAGGTGCTCAGAGAACATGGCTTGTCAAGCTGTTCTGTAATAAACCATTATCTATTCCTAGTGTCCATTCCTAGATGTTCTGTGATTAATATATATTGAAGGTCCTTTGAGATTTCTTCACAACAGTCCTATGTAGACCTAATTTTCAGCCTTTCCTTCCGCCTCAGAACCCTTGTCCTCAGAACCCTTCTCGGATTCCTGCTTCTCAGCTTCCTCACGTTTCCGGGCCTCCACCTTCATCTGGTAGATCTTTTCCTTTCCATCATCATCAGCACTCGTTTCAATATCATAGAGACGCATCAACAACTCCTGCGTGTCATGCTTGTTGACCATTAAGTTAACGTTGTTGCGGCCCTTCCACACTGGCAAAAACACATCCTCCAAATCTCCCCCTCTCTCCACTGTAAGGAACACGCAGCCCTCGTCTAAGGTTTGCAACTTGGAGATGAAGTCGGGGTCCAAACCAGACTCGCCAAGCGCACTGATGGGTGGGAAAGCATCCTGGAGAAGCGTCTTCAACATGTCCATATTGGTGGTGAGCTTGCGTGCAGGCCCCAAGTATGGCTTCATGATGGTCATGGCTTCATTCTGCGCCCTCCATGGACACATACCGTTGTCGTTACGCTGCGCCGAGAAGATCTTGATTCCGGCATGGATCAACTTGAGCTTCTGTTGCTCAATCTTCAAGATCTCTGCAATGGCTGGGTGCACGTGATAGATCAGACGGCAAGCTTCACCAGTAGCATTTCTAACAAGCTGAGTTCCGCGGGGGAATTTGTCGTTGACGTCGTAGAAGTCCCAGCATTTCTGCAATTGAGAATTTTCGGGGTCCAAGAAAATGAATGGCTCCTCATTGGCCGTGCGGACCTTTTTGCTTCTAGCCACAAACGGCTTTTGGAAGTCTTCAGACTCTTCAGTCTTCTGCTTCTTCTTTTCGGGCCCATCATTATCTTCGGCACCAGACTTTTCACTTCCGTCCTTGTCTGTTCCAGAGGTTTCCTTAGCTTCGGAGGTCTCGGTCTCGGTCTCGGCCTTAGCCTCGGTCTTTGTCTCAGCTTTTCTCAAAACAGTAATAAAGAACCCTCCCGTATTCTGCAAGTGTGGGTACACTCTCACACAACGGTCCAAGTGGAACTTCTCGGCCTCCTCTGCAGTAGGGGGAAACACCAGCGCATGGATCTTTTCCTCTGGCTCAGTCCTTTCCTGCATGTCCTTACCATAGACCTTCCACAGCGAAAGACCCTGTCTACGCACCAACTCCGGCAACTCGCTGGAAACGTCCACTACCTCCACACTAGGAAACCGCCGGAGTGCCTCAGCCACCACCGCCTCGTTCTCCACCGGCAGCATCAGGCACGTGGAGTACACCAAACGTCCGCCCTCCTTCAACAAGTGCAAGCCGCGCACCAAAATGTTGACCTGGAGCGGGTGCAAGCCCAAAGCGTCACCCACAGTGAAGTCCTTCCATACGTTAATATTTTTCCGCATGGTACCGTCTCCAGAACAAGGCACATCACACAAAATGCGATCGAAGCGAATGTGTGGCTGGCCGGGCCGCAACTGGATGCGAGGAAATAACTGCGCATCATGGTTGACCACCAATAAATTGGGGCTGTTCAACCTCTTGACCTGGTGCACCAACATATGCAGGCGCTTGTAGTCGGCATCGTTGGCAATGACAAAACCAGATGGCTCTGGGTCGTTGAAGTGGAGTGCCTCGACCAATTGAGCGGTTTTCAGCCCTGGTGCAGCGCACATGTCCAACACCTTATGGTGAGGCTGAACATCCATCAATAAAGGAGGAATCATGGAAACGGCCTCCTGACGCAGGATATTGCCCACGGTGGTTTCCAACACCAAAAAACGCTGCGTCTTGGAAAAACGGGCGTTTTTACGGATCACCGACTTGGGCACGTCCATCTGCCAGCCAAACCCGTTGGGCACGAACTTGATGTTCTTGGGTGCCAACTTCAAACCCTCATGTTCAGCATGCTCCAATTTGGCCACATGGTCCGTAACAAATTTGGCGTTGACCTCGCCTGCATGCTTCTTCAGCCCCGTCACCCGGAACGTCAAGGGCAAATCCGTCTGGCAGTGGCTCTTGAAAGTGTCCCACTCTTCACTGGGGATGATGCCTAAAGACTTGTAGTAAGTGTCCCATTTCTCGTTTTCCCGCGAGACTTCCGTCCAGCCGCGATTATCGGAGACGGCCTTGCCGTTTTTGGGCGTGAAACCTTTCCCGGTTCTGTGGTTACGTTTTCCCATTGAGCTGAATCTGGGGCGAAGAAGTCGGTGCATGCTTTTTCTTCGCGTTTACTGTGCGCTTCTCATCGGCACTGCACCTAGCCCTCACAACTGCTCCAAAGTCAATATCCATACTAGCTCATAACCACTTTACTACTTTTTGCAATCTAACAATTGCATTTCACGATATCACATTTTCTTGGTGACCGGTATATATATAGGCCTGCATATAGAAGTAATTTCTAGTCAGAAAAATACATATCGAGTCGTGGAGTAGAAACTTATCAAAGATTGGTAAGAGGACCCTGCATCCAAGAAAGCTCTGTATTCTGTACAGGTCTGTATTATTACAGTCAAGAAGATTGATTAGGGAAGACATGACTATATACAGGATAAATAGTTATGAAGCCTGGGCCATCTAATGTTCATTGTTATTGCTAAGGTATGAGCCCAAGTAATAAAGTATACGGTTCTACTAATCGGAATAATTGGCCTCCCACAATGGTGAAGAATAGCACACCTGGTCACGTGATGACATAGGCATGGTCTGTGACCATGAAATATACACAATGAATTACTATCTGGCGAATCTAATATTCTTCATATAGTAGATGATACCTAGTTTCTGGTCCACTTTCACTGCTTATTCTGTTACACTTAAGTACTCATCACTGGCTATTGCATATCACGTGACCACCATATACTAACACTACAAACCTTTACTAACTATATCAACCACGAGACCACTATCCAATTATACCGATACCAAATCATGATCACGGAATTAGTTTTTACATGACAAATCCACTGAGGAAAATTTTGTACACTAGATCACGTGACTATATGTCTCTGGCGACCAATCAGGCAACAAATCACTCCAGTTTGAAAAATGCACTAAATCGAACTTTATTTATTCAGTGTTGAATTAACTGGAAGATGTTCACATTTTCAGTTAAAGAAAACTGTAGTGTTGAAAATCAGTGTTGTAGTTATATCGTACTGTACTGCATATGCATCTTACCAGTAGAAAGCTCGAGTTGTAAATTCAGGAGAATTAGGAGATTTGAGAAGAAGAAAGTTCAATACCAAAAGACATGTTCTTTTTTAGGTATTTTAGAAGAATCGAAGTATCGTTGAAAAAATATTGTCTTCATGTTGAAGAGTTGGTTACGAGCCCGGAAGCCTTTTGACCTTCTTTTTCGAGTGTAATAATCAATACATTATTAATTATTATTGAAAAGTTTTAAAATAACATGAACTATCATTATAAGTGCTTATTGGCATGAGGACTGGTCAAGAAATGAGCTGCTGTAGGACCAAAGTATCACGTCTGTACTTCATGAGCACGTGCCTG
Organism: Metschnikowia santaceciliae; assembly: GCA_002374485.1. Taxonomy (NCBI): domain Eukaryota; kingdom Fungi; phylum Ascomycota; class Pichiomycetes; order Serinales; family Metschnikowiaceae; genus Metschnikowia; species Metschnikowia santaceciliae. The sequence goes on from NKZN01001946.1 coordinate 32,120, forward strand.
CAGGCACGTGAGCACAGTTCAGGTTCACGTGTCCTACCGGAACGTTAATAGAGGAGCATGCAAGTGTTAGACTTACCACTTGATGCATGGGCAGATGAGCATTTTTCTAACACAAGGAGGAAATGGTCGCTAGGTGGAAATTACCGCTAGAAGGATTATTTAAGACAACCTGCATATTGGTTGCTATGCAGACCAATATGGCTTGTCCTATAAGAAGGGGGAATTTGCGTCATTAAGACAGGGCGGATAAGTAAATCTGTCACGGCGACCCCAGGTTGAGGTTATAAGAATCTTACAAACGTCATCACCCTTCCACAATTGCAGGCGCAAAGCAGTAAGCGCCAACAGGGACCTCCCCGGAACCCCCCGCAATTGGTCACGTGCACGTCTCTCTCACGCGACCTTCTTTGCTTCACGCATCGAAACACGCAGCTAGTGACTAAACCCCATGATCGGCCTCCAGGGGACCCGACAAAAAGCCCTTGGCTTTGTATGTATATTTTCACAGATGAATGTGCAGATAGTCACATGTGAAGACCTGCAGCCAGTTTTCATTCACGTACCAATCACGAACTAGTCACGTGTCAATCAAGTTATTCTCGGTTGATGTAAATCAACAAGAATGCTTTGAGTAAAATTGGCATTTTTCACAATGCCTAATATTTAAAATGTGGTCAACTCCAAAATATTCGTACCCAAAGATGGAAATTTTTTCAAAACAAGAATGGCATTTCTAAAAGTTACCTGAAAAGAGCAGTCAATAAATGTATTGTTACATGCATTCAAAGCTGTTTTTGATAAAAGCCGGACTAAGGAATAGCTAACTTAGACGATCTAAACAACAAGAAATATTTCAGACTCCTACTTCTAGCCTAAATCGATGGAACGGGTCACGTGACTTAATATCACGTATTTTTGAAGCTTTACTATTTGTTACTATAAATACCTAGTTCCAGACCTTCATGAGGTCTAGATTTAGCGTTGGCTAAATAATTCGACAACAGTGACAAATAGAATGTAATAGTCTGATATTTCACCATTAAACAAATCAGTCAGTGATTTACCATTAGGTGACCATATTTTCAGTGACTCTACTCCGACTCTAAAAATTGATACCCCCCCAGAGACTATGAGAGAGCCTGGCGTCCATATTAAATGGAAGTAATTGGCTGGAAGTCTGCATTGACACGTGACTTTGAAACTACAATCACATGAAAGCATTTTACTAACAACAGTTTGCGTTCCTGGCGGTCTTTTACCGGATCTTTTTCTCGGAAATGGCCATGCAGCGGATCATGGCGGCGGCGTCTACGGCATGGCTCCGTGTTGAGCACGGCACTCTTTTCACATGCTTATTTGTGGCGAATGCAGTCAAATGGGCCGTTTTCGGCCGCTTGGGCGATGACGAGCTTCTTATTCTACGACAAAAGGCTGGCTACACGATGTGGGAGTTCTGTGCAGGGTTCTTGGTTTTTTGGAGCAGCACAGATATTGACGTGTGCAGCGAAGCCTTCAAGTATGCAGGGTTGTTTCTGGGCGTTCTTCTTGTCAAGTCTTTCCGGTACTTGGTAGCTCACCGGGTGGAGCAGGTGAGAGCTGAAGACAGAGAAACTGAATTCCGAGGGATAGGATCCGGGGTAATCCAGACTGCAAACGGCAAAGTTTTCTTCCAAAACCAGTACCTCCGTCTAGCCTTAGGCATGGCGCTCGTCAATCTTGTGGATGCACTTCTCATCTACAAGTACCTCTACGATGTGATCTGGCACCGGTACTTTTACCATAATGTGTTGATTTCCCTTTTCGGCTATGAGCTCTTGACGCACTACCCCTCCACACTCTCCACCAGCGTTCACTTGGCCTTGAATATGTGTGAGATTGGGGAATGGCGACGGGCGGATTGCCCGATTTGGCGAAGCAGGAAGACGCGGGTGCTTTTGGTGGCAGAGTTTTTGTTGCACTTGGTTAAGTTTGCATTATCCTGCATATTCTCCGTGCTTTTCTTGTACTACTATACCGTCCCATTCCACATGGTTCCGTCCTATTATACCAACTTCAAGACTACCGTGGATAAGGCGCGGCAGCTCCTTGACCTTTTGAAGGGCGACTTGCTTGTTCGCCGGCTCAAATCGCCTCTGTCGGTGCCGCACGTGACCTGTATCATCTGCTACGATTCTTTGGACGATGCACACTTGGACTCCGTACGTTGTGTGCAGGCTTGTTGCCATGCTTTTCATTACGATTGTCTTCGACTGTGGCTCCACTACTCGCCCACATGTCCAACCTGTCGGCGTCCGGTTTGAGATTGATCTTGGGATTTGATTTTGTTAAATTTGATGACTATGAGTCACCACGTGAACTTATTACTTTATTGATCTCCGGAGAATACTATTTACAGGGATCCGGGCGGCATGACCACAAGACACGTCACGAACTCCGATCAAGATTAATACCCGATGGTCAAGTCTGCGGAGCTCTCTGAACCTCGAGCGACAGCATACAGCATATAGTTGACTTCTCTTATGTATATCTTGAGAAGAACACGTATTCAGACTAATATAATGACAGTGTCAGCATACGTTTTCTTTCCACCAAGGCCTGCACATAACAATGTTTCACATACTTCTAACCAACATTGGAGGTCTATAATTTTCTTGGACCGGCTAAAGCTCAAACATGTGCCGCTCGGGCAGACCATAAATCACCTTATGCGGTAATATCCCGGAATCTCCCCATGCAGCCGAAGGTCTTTCGGAAAAAGTCTTTATCATGATGTTCGGGCCAGTCACGTGATATCTTGATTGTTTTTAGGTCTTCTGATCACATATTGATGACCATGTACTGCAGACAAGAAGTAACCCAGTTCTTTGGCTAGCCTATCAAACAGGCAATAGTGAAGCACTTCTGTAACAGTGAAACACTTCTGTAACAGTGAAACAGGGAACAGGTAGGCAAAGTCCATCTCAAACACTTCTGAACCAGTAAGTACGTGAAAAACTTCTCAACCACTTCTGGCATTGAGAAACAAGTTATCTCAAACACTTCTGAAACAGATTAGAAACAAAGCAAAACACATTAGAAGGTATTGTATCAGAAACGCATCTTCAATAATATTCCCTGTTGAGGGTGTCGATTTCAGCTGAAGGCTCGGACATAAGCGCCTTCTTGTCGTCATCGTTACCATCATGGATAAACTCCTCGTACTGGTACTCGGAGTTAGCATCCTTGTCTAGAGGCATGGTGTCATGTATATTAAGGTCGTGGCGTCCTGCATCTGGATCCAAGTCGGGCCCGGAGCCATTATAATTGCCGAAATACGGCGACGCCATTTCCTTGGCCGGCAGCACGTACGGCTCCGCAAGCGACTCCCTCGAAACGCTATCGTATATATGCGGTTGTGGCTCGTCCGACACAATGTCCGATACCACATCGGACGCCACATCATCCTCCAATTTGGGCCGCTTGTTTTTCTTGACATTGCGTGTTTCGCCCCGCTCTTGCTTCAACGCCTGCTGTTCTCTATACTTGGCCAAGTAGATCTTCAACACCTCCGCGTAATTCTCAAACCCCAAGTCGTGCAAGGAGAAAAGCACATCCTCGCCATTGATGGTCTTTCTCTTTTCCCGAACACACTTGTCGCTTGCCTCACTTGTTATGAAGGAGATGAATTCAGATACACACTCCTGCATACACTCCTTGGCGTCTTTGCTGACCTTGGCCGCCTGAGGAAGCGTATTTTTCATAAGACGGGCCACATTGGCTATGGGCAACCACCGATCTTGCTCACGGAGCTCCATGTCGGGGTTTCCTACCACATTGTGGTTTCCGTCGTCTTTACCGATGGGAAGATAACTCATACTGATCGGACTGGGTTGGTATAGAATGGACGCCTGGGGGATGCTGCCTCGTAGTATTGCTACCAGAGATCTATCTTTTTTGGTGTAGTTGTGTTTTGCTTGTGTGACCTTATGTGCTTTGCTGTGGATGCTGTGCTATATGCCGTGTTGTACTATGTTTATGCTGTGCTATGTTTATGCTGTGCTGTGTTGGTTAAGATGTGCTTATGATTGATGGTCTGTGAATGGTGGCCGCGTGGTGTACGGGTGCGCTGCCACAGAGGTAGGTATTTGAGATACATTTCAGACCACTTTATATGGATCAAGGTATCGTTTGCTACAGATATTTTTTTTTATGTTTTCTTTTTAGTATGTAAATTTGTATTGGTATTGTGTAGTATGTGGGAACTAGTGTAGTGTCTGGGTAGTGAAATCCTGTATACTGATGGGAGACGAACTAGGTGAGAGAACAGGATAACTTTTGGATGTGTACATTAAGTGGTCTTAAAATGTTATTGGTAATCATCCTTGAATTCCATGGAAGAAATAGGGGAATGCTGCCTCATCTACATGACAACCTCTTATAGGCTGACCCTAGCCCTTTAAATGTCACGTGACGAGTTCAAATCTGATTTCAAAGTAGTCACCACTTTCGAATAATATTTCAGATTTTTATCTCATTTCAAATACTCAGTATCCAATGATTTTGAGGCGGTGAAGGTTAAGAAGCTCTAGTTTCATAGAATAATCCCGCATATCAAAATATTACTGGCGTGCAATGGAAGATGTGGCCACAAGCCAAATCATCTTAATGGCTGTTAAACCAGTAAAAATTCAACTTCCAGATTAAAATCTTGAGTTATATCCAATATAAACAGTAGTGATTGAGCTGGAATATATGCAGTACTTCTTAATAGCTACTATTTTTAGTTCAGAGGGTGGCATGTTATGCATTCCAGCCCTTGTATAATTGAAGAATTACCATAGAGATTACTGCCGTTTTTCTGTTGGCCTATGGGGACTTCCGTAAACCCAAAGAAATGATCACGTGATAGAGCACATTAAGAGTACGACCCAACAAGTTGAAGAGGTATGACAAAATTAAGTCATGTAGTTCTAAATGTAGCCAATTTACTAAAATTTAATAATTGGAAGTTAAATGACCCCAAAGCTTTTGTATCTTGAAGTACAATTGTATTATATACAGGCATTGACTTTCCAGAAGATAACAAACTGGTTTTTAAGCTAAAGACCTAATTCGGAGGGCTCAGTAAATTTCAGACTAGACCCGGTTTTTTTCTCTCAGTAGAAAGTATCGTAGTCAAGAAAGTCAAAAGTGGAACATGAGTGGAAAATACCCTCTAAACCTGCATACCGGATTAATCGATATACTCATCAATGGAAAACATAAACGTGCTTTCCCAAAATAGCTCCAATAAGCTTCATTGTGTACTTTCCAAACCAATAAAAATTATCACTAAATGACTTTAAGTACCTGTAAGGTTTGCATACATTTCCAATATTCATTAGTATTCATTCGCAGTATTCGGTAGAATGCCCAGGCAATCAGAGAAGTGATACGGTATATAAGATTAGTGACACACCCCAATTAAGAAACCTTAGAACCTATTCAACTTTTAATTGGCGTTTGGGACTGTTTCACCTAAAAATTCTGGCTTGGTTTGGCACTAAATGGGACTCTAGCACTGGCACATGGTGATCGTATACTGTATGCAGACCAGCATCACTCACTCATATCCATTCCACGTCTCAACCGAGGCGACCACACAACCGAGGCAACAGTAACCATCGGGTATAGACAGCAAGAATCTGCCAAATTAAACAAGCCTGAAATAGTGAAAGAGGGAAACATTCAAAATATCTGAATTATTGAAACATTGAAACACTGAAACACATCTGAAACACACTTGAAACATTAGATCAAGATTCCAATATGTCAGCGATTTACCTCATATTCTCACAGCTCGTCACCAAAATCGTCACGTTTGCAATGAATCAGGTACTTATCCGAAACATGTCGCCACTGATATTTGGGATGGTGGCCTATTTCGATTTCGTCCTTGGGTCCATTCTCTTTTTTAGCCGAGAAGCGCAGCGAATCTCCAATCAGAGAGTGACCCGTGGCCCCGGAGCAGTGGGAAAAATTGTCACGTTTCTGTATCTTCCGCTGCTCTTGGCATTGCCCGTGGCGGCGGTGGTTTGGGGCTTACAGAAGAAATCAGACGTGTTTGTTGGCATTGTCCTGCAGGCAGACACCCTTCCCATTGCACTTGCACTTTTGGCGGTTCTGGTGGCCGTGGAGCTTCTTTCCGAGCCGTTTTTTGCCGTCAATCTGTATGAGCTCGGTTTCAGGGTGCGGTCGCGAGTGGAGTCCGTGGCTGTTGTAGCCAAATGTGGCATTTTTCTTGGCACTTTTTTGGTGGGGCACAAAGAAGGAGAAAATGATATGGGCTCAGCCCTTTTGGCGTATTCAGTGGGTCAAGTGGCCTATGCTGTTGCCATATATGCGGGGTACATGGTGCACTTTAAGCGTCTCTTTTTGACTGGAGGCTCAACTAGGAAGAACGCCGGCACTGTCCAAAATAAGGAAAACGCTTTTCAAACAGAGAAAGAGCTTCTCGAAAAGAAGCAAGAGTCTTTCCTAAATGAGAAAGATGATTCCCAAAACAGCTCATCTAAATCCAAATCATCTGGACCTTTTTATGGGTTAGACCCTCATCTTTGGGCAATCTGGAAAACGCTCTTCATACAAATGATCTTCAAACACCTTCTAACCGAAGGAGATACCCTCATATTGAGCTCCCTTTTTTCCATTTCCCAACAGGGTATTTACTCTGTCATTGCCAATTATGGCTCTATTATAGCGCGACTTCTTTTCCAGCCCATAGAAGAGTCGGTAAGAATGGTGACAGCGACTGCATTGGGCCAGAACGACCGGAATGCATGTATATCCAATATGGAAAACCACCTAGTGTTTTATTGGAACTTGTCGCTTTTGATTGTGTTGGGAGGCTATACTAATGGTGCCTATATGCTCCGTACGCTTATAGGCAGGAATGCCCAATGGGCCAATTCACCTGTCTTCGACCACTTCTCCCAGTACATGGTGTACCTTCCATTTTTGGCATTTAATGGTGTTTTGGAGGCTTTCTATAGCTCTGCTTCAAGCCAGACGCAAATGCGCCGTTTTTCGCTCTTTCTTTCCGTTTCCAGCGTGGCCTATTTTGCGCTTTTGGTGCTATTCATCCGGGACTGGAAGTGGAGTATTTTGGGGCTCATTCTCTGCAATATCTTGAACATGTGCCTCAGAATCCTGTACTGTGGGTACTTTTTGTGGGATTTCTGTGGGAGAAGATGGAGGAGTGGTGCTTTTAAGGCGGTTTTTGTTCCTCTAGGGCTATTTTTGGCATCTTTTTCGACTCAACTCTGGCTTTTTGATGGAAAATCCAAGACTGTTAAAGATTTTTTGCTTAGCGTTGGAATCTGTGGTCTTGTATTGATCTTCATGCTTTTGAACGAGCAGAACCGAGTCAGAGGTTTATTCAGGAAGAGAAGCGAAAAGAAAACACAATAAATAATTCAAAAAACTATGAAAACCTATTCAAGACGAGTATAGGTTCTTTCTCTTATTCGTTTGTCACTTTTTATTTTTTGCAAAACTTTTGCAAAAAGATTTGGAGTCGTCACGCCAGGCCCAGGACAACCTATACCAAAGCCAAAGAATGTGCCATCCGCTTCGCCTCCACCACGGGTAGCATACTGTGCTGAATTGCTTCCCTCCAGAGATGGTGCTACTCATTGCTGAGGGGTGAGGTACTGATTACTCGAGCACTCAAACCCTCGACCGCGGGGATCGAACCGGACACGTTCATTTGTAGTATACGTCGCAAAGGACACAAGCAGCGCGCTTCTGCCATACGCCATCACAGCACAAATGTAAGAGCTTAACAGTCGTGAGACCTGTTAGTCTTATGATGGACGTCTTCCTTACGTCCTATAGTTTATCATGGTATGTATTGAACCTAGAATAGACGAGGAAACT